>VKOC01000902.1:0-36107 GCA_009364415.1 Spea multiplicata | reverse complement strand
ATTAATGGAATGAATGAGTATTTAAATGTTTGTGAATGAGTGTGTGTGTGATAGCATGGATGTGTAAGGGGGGTGGTTGTTGTAGCATGGCATATGGAGGCTGTAATCCCACTACTATCATCCCCAGGTTCCAGCATGTACTGGCTGCCTTGGCTTGATAGGAGTGTGATTGCTGATATCAAACTGCTAACAGCAATCACACTCCTATCAAGCCAAGGCAGCCAGTACATGCTGGGTTAAAAGGCATATCATGGGGCTGAGTGGCATATAGGGGGTTAAAATGCATTTCTGGACCTCCAGAAATGCATTTTAACCCCCTATATGCCACTCAGCCCCATGATATGCCTTTTAACCCCCTATATGCCAGAGTGGCATATAGGGGTATAAGGCATATCATGGGGCAGAGTGGCAAATAGGGGGGTATAAAGCATTTCTGGGGGCAGAGTGGCATAACTGGGGGGGGCAGGTTGGCAAATAAAAGGAAATTTAAAAAATATATTTTTCTCAATCATAGCTTTTATTAAACATGAAAATAATTTACATGAATTAATATTTACTGGTAAAACTTTTTCCCTATAGGGTAGTCTTATATTCAGGCTTTTTGTTTTTTTCCTAAATTAATATTTTGATTTTGGGGGGTCGTCTTATAATCGAGCAAATACGGTATATGTAGAGACGCTATTATTATTCGGTTATCCATTCTGCATCTCATACAGTTTACTCGTATATTAATTATGATAAATTATGAAATAATAAGCATAAGAACTTTTCTATCATGTTTTTTTATGCGCCTTCGCTATGTGCCAGAAATATAACAATTGCCCAAAATATGAATACCTGTAGACAGACAGATGCAACAAACCCAGCCTCGGGGAGCTATATTTAGTACAGCGAGGCGCGTAACGTGATTGCTGACGCCCGGCGCTTGCCGAATATACGCCGCCTCCGTGAGATAAAGGCCAGCTCTTGATCGGAAGCTCTAGGGTACTAAAGCTGCGTGTTTGGTATTAATGGCCAATTTCCCACGGAGATCACTCTGTCCTGACCGCACGCTGAACCTCTCTTATTGATACAGAGAAGGCTTTGGGGATCGTTTACGTTTAACAATATGTTCTTTTTGCAAAGCTCATATGTGCCAGGATTCTTAATTATTAACCAATATCGCTTATTAGCCTTAAACTGTTGGGCAATATATAGAAACGTAGAGTTCGACGGCAGCTAAGAACAATTTGCCCGTATCCCTGATGAAAAGCCTCAGACGTTGATCGCGTCGGGATATCTTTATCCGTATCTCAAGCACGTTCATATTCCCTAACTGTATTAGCCCCTACCACTTCTGCTGGGAGGCTGTTCCATTTGTCTACTTCCCTCTCAGTAAAGTGAAGCCTCTGCCGTTTTAAAATGATTAAATATGATGAAATGGACCACCAAGTGAACCCACACATTTTAGGGGTATCGTCTTAGTACTGAGCAATGGCCTTTGATCTGCAATACTGTAGACTGTGGGCTCATTAGCCACAAGGAGGATACAAAAGAAATCATGCAGCTTTTAATTATTTATTGATTTCTTTTTTTATCCAAAGATCAAAATATTTGATTTAGTTGTCATCGTTAAAGACCCCTTTTTAACATTTCCCTTTTTTTTGGCGTTTGGCTTGAAATCTCCACATTTGCCACTTTTGACTAGTTTTCATGGCCACACGGGGGTAATTAATATACTAAATGCTATAAGAAAAAAAAAGTCCGGTATTAATGGATTATAAGAGACTGAGGGGAAAAAAAAGAACTGACCACATTTTAATTGTCTTTGGAAATGAAAACTGTTCCGGTATTTAGTGAGCACGGCCTTAATGCCCCCTCTTTCATTTATAATTGAAGGCTTTGTACAATGTGGCGTGTAGTGTAAATATTACATATGTCTTGGTTTGACGCTACATGCTAAGCCGACTACGCACATTAGTTCAGAGACCCCCCTGCCTTGAGATGCTGTCGCTGGTCCATGTAGTCCATTTTTAGAAGCGGGGAGATTGGAAATGTGTGTTTTCTTCAGCAGACAGAAAGTGATATCTGTCATTCTAAAAAAAAATGTGGAAATGATGAACGGGAAAAGCGCAACCCCCTTTTTCTGCAGAAATCCTTTTTTTTTTTTTTTTTTTTACTTTTACAGCCTATGTATGTCTGAGTTACATTACTTTTTTTAAGTTGTTATGGGACTTAGCTGCTGCAGCTTTCCATCTTTTATTGACTTTTTATCTCCCAGTGGCTTCTCCTCCGGTATAAAATTACGGGTCTTGAGTCTGGATTACTACCTAATCCGGCGCACACTATCAGGACTCGTAAGTAAAACGTAAGCGGTGTGCACTAGACTTAAAGGTCTGTTTTATAAAATAGTAGTAGTGGATACTGGACTAGCTCCGTTATAAACCCAGCTGCCTAGGCAACGTCCTATAAGCCTATCTGGAACCCGAGTCTCAGGGTTTTTGCCCCAATCTCAGGGTTAAAGGGCAAAATCTAAGGGTCATACAGTCTTCTTTCTCTCCTATGCTGCTGTAATATATGGCTCCTAATTGGTGCTTTCGCTACCAATATGTTATGGTTGATATCGCTGCTTGAATGCAGGTGACTCGAGGAAGTCAATCTAGGTGGATAAGGGGTGAGGAACAGGCGGTGAGGACTGCGTGGTAGTGAATTACATTAACGTGGGTGAGAGGGAAGTTTTGATGTTTGTGTCAGTGGTAGACTTCCCTGAAGAGAGAGGTTTTTAGGGAGCGTTTGAGGGTAGAGTTGGTGAGAGTCGGACAGCACGGGGAAGAGAGATCCAGAGGGTTGGTGCTGAGCGAGAGAAGTCCATGGGAGGAGGTGATGAGTGAAGATGCTAGGAGCAGGTCTTGGATCTTAGAGGCCGGCTGGAGTATATTTGCCTTGTAGGATAGAGTAAGTAATTTGAATTTAATTCTGCTATGGATGGGGAGCCAGTGGAGGGACTCGCAGAGAGGTGCGGCAGATGCAGACCGTCGGGTGAGATAGATAAGGCTTAGAATCCTCACGGCTGGCTATTTAAGGGTTTATATTTGAAGGCTATCGGGGTCAACTCAGTTAGAATGTTCCCGGGTATGACTTTAAGCGTGTGTAAGTGTGTTCGTATGTACTCAACCGGTTAACCTTACTGGGTTCAGTCATTGACTCTCTTGAGGTTGTTTTCCCGCATCTTCCGCGTATATTTACCTAAAAGCAGTTCACGCTTCTGTGTCCCGCTTGGCGGGGCTGCTTGTCTGACCCACGGATAAATCCATACATGGGCTTGGCTTCTCTGTAACCTCGATCAATGATTAATTAAAAGGATGTTAATTATAAAGAA
The DNA here is from genome assembly GCA_009364415.1 of Spea multiplicata. Taxonomy (NCBI): domain Eukaryota; kingdom Metazoa; phylum Chordata; class Amphibia; order Anura; family Pelobatidae; genus Spea; species Spea multiplicata. Next base: position 32,749 of record VKOC01000902.1, on the reverse strand, counting down.
AGCTCAGCCTATGAGACTATTTAATAATGCGAGCATGGCATTGGGTTTAATATTTTGATGTGAAGATTGAATCTAAACGAGTAGAAATATATAGTCCGCTCTGGATAATAAATGAATCCTTAAAGGGACTTTTCAGTGTCTCAGGTAGGATTCTCAACAAACAGTGCCTATTAAAATACTCTAAGTACTTTAATATGCACGTACCAACGATAAAAAAAACATAAATCACTTAACTTTAGGATAAGCTGCAGCTCCAGAGCTGCAGGACACCTTCTCGTATGTGGTCCAACATTATGTGTTACTCATTGGTTGCTTGTTAGACCTCTCCTGGAACGCCTGGCGCTGAAGCATCTCATGTATGGGTAATAGCTGGTGGTATGGGGCAAATTGACATGGGAGGGTGACTACAGAATGTGTAGGTACAGGTAATGTCTTAAGTGCTTTAAAACAACAAAATAAAAAGCATCTGCTGTGGTGGTTGGAAAACTTGTCTGAAAAACATCTGTAGGTCTTTAATAAAACACTATGCAGAGGTAAAAGGGAGTCGCAGGAAATGAATTTAATTGGAAATATAGATTCTTTAATAAAGTGAGTGAATATGGAACCGGTTCCGATGCAGTGGGGGAGTAGTCGGTACTCCTGAGTCAAGTCTGAGGATATTTTTGATATCTTGAAAAGGGATTCCACGTTAAAGCCCCTTCTCTGCCGTATTACCCCCCGGTGCCGAAAGGGTTAAATTATTAATTATACTGGCATTCTGTCTGACTGCCCCGTCACACAGCGTTAACAAGGGCAGCCGTGATTTCTGAAAATTAAGGCAGTCATCTCAATCTAATTAAAGTCCAGTAATTGGTGTTGGTTGCGAACCTCTTGTCTTTCAGCAGAATCCTAATTACTTTTCTTTTCACTTTCACTCGCGATGATAAAACGCTGGCATTAGAATACCAAGTTCTCTGCTTATCTCGTGCAGCTGCAGAATACTTTCTTATAAATGCCGTTTAGCACCCAGAACCAGCAGATGACCTTGTAGAGTTTATTCATCGAGTCCATCGAGTTCCCCACAAAATGAGCTCCGGAGCTTGGTCTCCGCTGACATCATTGGACACCTCTTGGAAGATGCTCGTGGACCGTGTGAATTCACTAAGAGTTACATCCGTGTTCGGCTGGCGTGGTTGATAAAAACAAAAAGTCAAGCCCATCCATATGTTAAAACCTACGGGCTTGAAGTTTGAAGAAATGTGTCTGATCAATTATTTTACGTTAATTGCTACAAAAGTAGGACCCCTCCATTTTTCAACAGTATTGGCTTGTTAAACATGTACAGCCTACAGACAGTTCTTCTCCCCATTACTGACCCGCTACGGGAGAGGAAAAGAGAAAAGGAAAGCTGCCGCTCTCCATCCGTCCATGGCTAGTCATAGACTGGCAGAAGCCAACCAGTAAATGTCCGGCAGATTACGTGTCATGGGTAACTCTGGAGGTCCTGAGCTAAGGGGTTCTCAATGGAGCTCCCCTGCTTATCTTTTGGGTTTTTTTGCATTATTATAAGATTTTTTCTTTTGTATTTTCCTGAGATGCAGGGATGGGGGTGAGGTAAGCACCAAAGTGAAATTTCTCTTTTTCTCTTAGCACAACTCAAGAGGCAGAACATGACCAAAGTCTGCCATAGGTGAGGTGCTGAGCGCAGGGGCTATAACTACCAGCATTAATACATCCATGATGGATTAGGATGTAAGATTGCTGGCATCGCAAAGCATTAAGCAGGTGCGAGGCTGCGGCAATGACTGCTTAATTGATGGGATCGATGTTTGCTTGGAACCTTTTTGCTTGTCATGTAATAACGGGACTCCATCTGGCAGTCAGAGTCTTCAGATATGCCGTGTATGTTGTGTACACGCGATGCGTGACATGTTTTTATCCGCTCTGGGCGCGTGTGCATGGAGAAATGAGGGACCCTAATTTAGTCCCCTTCCTGGCATGCTGTGATGTCTTAATATGCCTCTGCCCATCATCGCTGCCATCGTCATGTTATTTTTAACTTGAGTTTTAGAATTCTCTGTGAAGTTCACATGGGCTGGAAGAAAATGTTAATTATCCTGCTATATAATAGAACTCGTAAGTTCATGGGCAGAACAGCCTTTGATGCATTGCTTCCAACCCAACCACGCTTCTCCTGCAAGGACAGCTCAATTGGCCAAAGATAATGTATAGTTAAACCTATGATATAGATTTGAAGAAAATTACCCATGTTAATAATTATAAGGCACCAGCACAGCCCTTCTTGTAGGATAAGCTTGCTGGGGTTGGCCCTGGATAGTGAAGTCAGGGAGTTTTAACGATATATATCTGTCCATGGTTCTTTATATCCCTACTTAGTCTTTGTGTATCATCTATCTGTCCATGTTATGTCATCATCAAAGGGGGCTTATTGGAGCTTCCTCTTTAAGACCCTTAAAAGGTGTTGTTGACCCCAGAGGGGCAAAAATTGCCTTTTTTTATTTTAAAGCATTATCGGTAAACTTGCCTGGTAACCCATATTGATTTATCATCTGCCTTTAGCATTCCGGTTGTCTCGGTCATGAGCGGTTACTACAGTACAGCACATACCGGGGTGCCGCTCACGCCATATGTGCCTAAACGTCTCTCCGTCATCGATTCATATATCTGTGTTAGGTTTAGGAAATGAGTAGGCAAGCCGCAGGCAGATGCGCTCATCCTGATTGATTGGTACTGTCGTTTTATGACAGGTGCCAGGAGGGTTGCCATATGATCAACTGAACAAACTAATGGTTTACAGCCCACAGACCGTGGTAGCAATCACCCCATACTCTATACGGAGTTCCACTAACCTCACCAAAATATTTTGCATGATATCATGGACAATGTCCTTCGTGTTTAAAATAAAAATTTAGAAAAATCTGCTTAATACCAAGTTTGCAATCAATAAATAGTTTTAATAATGACATGATGATACTGATTTTACTTTATCCTGCCCCAAAATCTTTAAAGCATTTGGATTCCGCCTTCTTCACGTATTAAAAAAAATAAATAAATTAAAAAAAAAAAAAAAAAATCTGATTTGCAAACCTAAAACATACATCATCTAGATGGGCTATATGATTAAGCAACCTGGCTACGTGCTTAGGGACAAATGTATAAAATACTGTATAAGCTATGGAAAATGCGCTAGCAACATCTTGCACTGAGCGTTTTATTTTTAATTTTTCAGGATGATTTTTTTCTGGGTGATTGCAATTTTTTTTTTTTAATCATTTTTAGGCAAATTGTGATTATGATAATTTCAACATTTCCTGTTTTTAAGTTGACCCCAGCCTTTTAATATATGTACACTTTATAGATTTTTTTTTTCTTTTTTTATTGTATTTTATCATTTCTTAAGTAAAAGTTCTGTATAAAGCACATCAACATCCATATCTGTCCCCGATGCCTTAGCAAACTGAAGCAGGGTTGGAGTTCCCGCGAGTGCCACGGTCAGTTGGTTCCATCTGCGGGGGGGGGGCCCTTGTGAATTTCAGGTCTACGTGAGCACTTACTCAGAAATGCCAGGGCTGTCAAACTTGTCTTCTACGGAGACAGAGATGCAGCGTTGGGGCCGGCATCGCTCTCAGGTGCGGGATTCTATTACTGTGTTTTGCAGTCTAGCTCATCCGCCCCGTTATTTTAAACACTGACTTTTCCCACTATTTTGTGATTTTCTTTGTTTCTGTTGCTGATGGCCGTGTGGAATATTTTGTGCCTGTATTTGAATATAAATATAGTCTGTCGGCCAAAAAAATGATGGGGTTCTTCACAATCAAATCTGTGTTTTGCTTGCAAGATTAACACATTCGTACATTGAGAGAGATCTCCGTTTCTTCTTCCCCTGAAGTCTATATAAAAGCCTCTGAGCAGAGAGAACGCGTTCCTTCAGTTATTTAATATCATTCTGATCTCACATGTAATACCTCAGTTTGCTATTTTCTTTTTATTAATATTACAACTAATCTCACAAGCGTCATATCTATTCTTACTATGGACCCGCTCACGCTCAACACTACATACCTCCAACGCTCTACACACCACCCGCATTCTGCACCCATATCACAGAATACTGATGTTGACCACCTAAAGACTCTGCAATGACTCTCGTATATGAAGGTGACCATTCATGGGTCACGGGAATGGAGTCATGAGAGGGAGTCCCTATTTTTTTATTTTTCTGCAACGGGGAGCTACAAAACATAAGCCCATCCTACGCTGTCTTCTCTTTCTGCTAAAATGTCTTGTTCAGTACAACGTTGGTCCGATTATCTTTGTACTGTATATAATACATGCACTCAAAGCCAATACCCTATACATCCATAATGGGGCTAGAATGCTATAGTATTTTCCATGGTTTTTTATTTTATTTTATTTTCCGCTTTTTCACTTTCATCCCGTAATATCTCCCAACTGCCGGCCCCAGTTTTCACATTAATTTCCGCAATCCAGGGAAGAGAATTAAATCCATCCAGAAGATGAGGGGAAATAAGGGCAAACGGCCCCCTGGGGCTTAGCCTTTAATGAAGGTTACAAAATGGCACAGAGGTTCTCTGACTCCTTAAAGATTGGGCTTCGAATTTCTTTTTGGTTTTTATTAACACCTCTCTGGTCTCTTCTGTATCCCCACGCTGTACTGAAATTAATGTAACCTGCAACACCTGGAAAAAGCTATTGAGTTTTAAAACTATATATATAATATATAATTAATAAGAGTCATGACTCAAAGGCTTTCAGGATAATTCCTAGATTATTATTTATATTAAATATTTGTTATTTAAATGTTTTCCTTCTAGAAATAAAATTACCATTGCAGAATCAGTAGCTTTCAGCCCTCACTGTGAAGAATACCTTTTGCTCCTCTGCTCGTAATATGTGATCTTATGTTATCAGAAGGTTGCCTGTAAGATTATCAATATACCTGTTTGAATATTCATATCTTAATGTAATGCTTTGCTGGACCTTTCCTAACACATTGGGTTTTTTTCTCCTACACAGCAAATGACACTGCTTCTTTTATTTTATTTATGTATTATTTGCCTTGATAAATTGTATTTCCCTGTGGATTAGGTTAGGAATATTGTATCTAGAGAGTCTCCTGATATAGACGTCTGCTCTATACATAGGAGATCTGCTCCATTGCTTCGTATCGGCAATCCATTATAGTGCAGTCCCTCATATCTGTGCACTCAATTTTATCCTTTTTTTGTTTTACAGTTTATGGAGAAAACCGACCAAGATTATTACACTTTGGATGACATGTTTGTCTCCAAAGCTGCAAAGAAGGAACGTCTTGGTGAAGAAGACGAGAGAGAACGGCAACAGGCGATATCGGAGCATCGGAGACTGGCCGCTCGGATGGAGAAGTGTGCGTATTGCTTTGATAATGCTGAACTTCCAAAGCATCTCATCATAGCCATTGGTGCCAAGGTAGGTGAAGGTCAAATACAGGCAGTGTTTATGACACCAAAAACACCCATGCATTACCGTGACCTCTAGTTTCAGAGAATGCCACCTGAAATTAAATTGTCATACATATCCTCCGCAGTTTATACCATATTTTCCACCATTTTGTTCTTCCATATTGGAAGTGAGAATACTTTAGTTAGTGAATAGTTTGGTTAGCTTCACTCCAGGTTGTTATATTAAATGTACCTGACCATGGAAATGACGTAATATCCTTGCATTCAGCATAAAGAATGGCGACTGCAGAAGTAAGTGTTGGAGGGCAGAACTGTCACCGTTTCTATATGATGAGTTAAACTATCCTCACTTAAAAATACCTTATCCGTGTTAAAGCAGTAAACCTAATAGTTGGTGAACAGAAAGTAAAGTTCTACCTTTGAAACATAGAAAAGATTGTATAAGATATAAATGTAATTTCAATAAAACACTGGTCGTGACTTCTAATGCTTTCTGCAGCATTGAGACTGCGAACGTGTTAAAGCCTCATTAAACTTCCAGATCATGAAGCAGTCCCCCCCCCTCCATTCTGCTTTTTTTCATTGAGTTTTGCGGATGAAGAAAACGGCGGTTTATGGTAAGTGCGCTATAGGCTTCCAGCAGACTTGAGACAATAGCTGGGAACGGATGAATCACAGAGCAGGCATCTTAACGTAATGTATTCTTCTCAAGCATAAATACCAGCTCGCTTGGGCATCGTTGGAGGACATTTTTCTAAACAAACTAAGTTTGTATTGCTTTATAATGTTCCTTTTCTGCTGTTTAGCATATGGAAACGTCGGTGTCTCCAGGCGGGGGTACAATCCTTACAAAATTATGGGGGAAAAATAGTGGACGTTTTGGGAGATAGATTTTGGGAGAGCGAGCTCTTACTCACATGATACGTTACCCTCGAGCCCAAAGCTGCGAGTTTGTAAAATGACGAATAGTCTGGAAGTTTGCCATGTGAAATTAAATGGGTTTTAATGTCTACCAGAGCACTTTGTGTTTGAACTAAAGTACAAACAGATAAACATGACATTGAATTTTTTTATTTTTTTTTTGGTATTTGTGCAAATAATTGATGGTGGAAAAGTCATCAAATGGAAAACTAAGTGCACATCAAAGTAAATGTGAAATATTTAATTTTTATAAGGGAAAATTAACTCTTAACAAATAATATGGGCCTTTTGAAGAGCTGCAATGATTGTAAGCATATATTTGTGTTGTCTGTCACATCCCTGTTTGCTTTTATATACTGAGATCTGAGAAAATATTCAACAGTATCGTATTCCAGCCTCCACTGTCTGTCCGGGATAATTATGCAGACTTCATTCTACCAGTGATTCGAGACCAGGATTCACCATTAACTGCATGGGATGACAGTGGTTGAAGGCTAGAACAGGCAGACAACTGAAGGCAACAGCCTGACTTTGACTTGTAGTTTCATGTAAATAGGGATGCAGGATGCACCGAAATGAAAATTCTGGGCCGAAACTGAAAACTCAGGATGTGCACTTGGCCAAAACCAAAACTGAAAGTGACCCCCAACTTTAAAACAAGTAATCACCAAATGTCATCCATGCTATCACACACAAATATTCATTCCCTCAATCACGCATACTTCATTCCCTCAATCACGCATACTTCATTCCCTCAATCACGCATACTTGTTCATATATAGTAGGTTTTTAAGTGTAGTAAAAAAAAAAAAAAAACTCCTGACAGAGCATGTCTACAAGCATATGAAGGTTTTTATGCTCCAGCATTGAAGAGGTTAAGTCCACACAGGCGTGGATGGGAAAGGTACAGGTTAGCGCATGGCTGGCCCCGAGCTTTAGTTTTAATGTTATATTGTACGCAGTCTGCTGAGGAGACAAGGCTTGTCCGCTCTCCGCGTTTCCTTTAAACTGTGAGAGTGTTCAGTGCGAGCGCCGTTTACATTGTGTCTGTCAGGGAGGATAACCATCCACACGCCAACTGTAGCTTATGGGGGTTTTAGTCTACATGTAGCATGGGCTTGAAGAACAAATCCACATTTGCCATGTAATTTGTGCTAGAATTCACATCACAATCAACAATTGTTATCCAAACTACCTAAACATTCACTGAGGTTAATGGGAGTAGTTAACTCAAACGGGAGTCATATATTTCAAACTCTACTCCGGTCCGGATGGACCAGTGTGGCTCTTTATTCATACTCAACGGTAAGTAAATAATTCATGCTTTTGCTTTTATATGATCTGATTGCATAGTCGAGCCTCTGCTTCCCCAGCCTTATCTCTCTTGCCAGCAAGCCTCGGGATTTCAAGAATTGTCTGTTTTCGTCCTAATAATCCTGTGCTTCGTTTAAGGTTGTATCCCATTAAAAGTGCTCTTTGTAAAACGGAGAGTCACAACCCCAGCGTAATTGAGAATGATTTTTAGTCTTCTAAAAGCAGGAGCAATATGGCCCCGAGAACACCATAATCTGAAGCCATGAAAACCATCGTTTACTATTTTGTAAATATTTCTATTTATGGCCTCATATTTATATTTTCCAACGCTGCAATTTACATGAGGTATAACCGGATTAATGTTCAGCCTTTCTGATATAGTTTGAGAGCACAAAAATATACCCGTGACTCTACTGCAGAGGCTGAGCAGTCGGTTTCCCTTGAAATGTAACCGGTGTCTTGCCTCTGGCACTCACACAGTTAAGTAGATTTCAGCTTTTTTCGAATACCCGTAGTGGATTGACGTGGGTAGTTCTGACAGTCCGTGTCCCTCTAAGGAATGGCTTTTTTTCCTGGTGCAATTCTTTGAAATCTCAAAGTTGAACCAGGCGTGTCAATGCGGAGAATCAACAAAACACCTAAATAAAGGCAATTTAACAGAAATACGTTGCACTTAATTTCAGCAAGTAGCTTATGTTGGATAAAATTCTTATGGGGAAGCTTTACTTGCCTTGGCTTCAGAGCCTCAGGTGCTAGCCAAAAAGCGGGTATAAGAAACTCCTAAATAATGAAACCGCTTGTAATGCTTGACATGGACCCTCTGCCCCCTTTTCAGTGCTTTATCACAGGTGTCCTTCTGACCCTCCTGTTCTAGGCTTCGTTATGTTTGACGGCTATGAGTGGATCACAGAGCTCTAACAATGCTTCATGAAACAAAATGGTTGCTTTATGGACATTTGACATGTTGGGCAGTCTCGTATGTATAGGTCCATTTTTTCACCAAGAGGGCTATTCTTGATGCAGGGACCCTTTATTTTACATTAATAGCACTACGCTGTACTAACTGTGACTGGCTTTGGAGGAAAAAAAAAAGAAAACATGGCTATCCTCCTGCAGTGTTCTTGTTGACCAGTTATATGTTGACCCAAAACCACAATATCAGACCCAATATAGCTATATTGTATAGCTATTTAACCCGAGGTTAACGCTGTACCTAAAAGTACCATTTGTAGACTTTTTTTTTTCTTCTACATTTTATATTGACGGAAAATATTATCGTATTTGCTCGATTATAAGACGACCCCCCAAAATCTGAATATTAACTTAGGAAAAAAAGCCTGGATATAAGACGACCCCAAAGGAAAAAAGTTTTACCAGTAAATGTTAATTCATGTAAACTACTTTTTTTAATAAAAGCTATGATTGAGAAAAATAATTTTTTTGTTTTTATTTCCTTGTATTTTCCAACCTGTCCCCCAGTTACGCACATCTGCCCCCAGGCTTGCCACTCCAATATGGCACTGTGGCCCATGATATGCCTTTTAACCCTCTATATGCCACTGTGCCCCATGGTATGCCTTTTGACCCCTTATGTGCCACTCTGCCTCCAGAAATGCCTTATACCCCTATATACCATTCTGGCATTTAGGGGGTTAAATGGCATATTATGGAGCAGAGTGGCATATAGGGAGGTGTAAGGCATTCAGGAGGCAGAGTGGCATTAAGGGAGTTAAAAGGCATTGTATAGAGCACTCTGCCTCCAGAAATGCCTTATACCCCTTTATGCTACTCTGCCCCATAATATGCCTTTTAACCCCTAAATGCCAGAGTGGCATATAGGGGTATAAGGCATTCCAGAAATGCCCTATGCCCCCATTTAACACACACACACTCTCTCTCTCCCCTCTCACCCCTCTCTTACCGGTGCTTCCAGCCGGGGCAGCGGGTTGACGTCTCCTTCCGCTGCAGCCGGAAGGAGGTGGAGTTGCCAGCGGGGGTTTGTCTGTGTCCGTCGCGCATACATTCCCCGGCTGTCAGAGATCAGAGTTCCCCGCACCGGTGCAGTGATACCACCCATGCACACGTTTTTCAGGTTATTTGTGGCTAAAAGGCCCCATTTGGGGCATTCACAATCTGGGTTTTCAACTTGGTATTTTGAAATCCTGTCCTTCTGCCCTATGTCCTATCAGGGACATCTAAAAAGCTGACCAATGCAATTTACCCCATCAAACCATATATTTTTGAAAACTAGACACCCCAAGGTATTTCAAATTCTACCACCAGCCTTTGCCTGGTTTTGTGGTGGTCATTCTCCTGGTATATGTCATAACAACACCCCAATACGTATTCAGAACATTCCCTGCATGGGTTTGTCGGGTTGTTTGGGAGCTAAAATGCCACATTTAGCAGGTAACTGTTTTCCTTTTTATTTTGATATGTGGTCAGTCTGCACCCATGTCCAATTTGGGAAATATTTGAACCCGGCCAATTCATTTTACCCCATAAAACCATATATTTTTTAACTTGGCTCTATTGACCTGCATGTTAAATGTAGTACTGGAGAGACCCTCTTGGAAATTGTTTATTTTTTAATTAGCACCTCTATGTTGTGAGAGGCAAAATCTCTCGCAATGACACGTGTGACTGCTCTCTGAAGTGGTCAGAGCGCGTCCTGGTGTGGGTTTTTGGTGTCACTGAATGCCTTGCTATAGAGGCATTTCAGCAACACCGTGTGAGCTTAGGAGACGATTGTTGATTGCCTCCTAAGCTCTTTTAAGTCAGGTGTCTGCCTTCATATTGCATATGGCAAACATTGACGCCTTGGCAAAGAGCCACATGGGGCCCCTGCTACAGTTTTCAGTGTTGTTGAATGCCTCAATGTCAAGCAATTCTGAACTGTACAGCAACACCTTTTAAGCTTAATGCCATGATGTACCAGGCACGTCATTCATCGTTAACTGACCATTTTTCTTTGACCTGCCTTGCATGTTATTGATAAGGGGTTAAGAAATGTAAAATACTATTAGTACAAAATAAAGCAGTGTTCAATTTATTAGCCTGTTTTAGCATACAAACTCTCCAATGCTACTTCAGAACAATTTAGATCAACAAAATTATCTCTTTGGCTTTTTTCTAACCAAACATCTCTAGTAATAATATCAATTATAAGAATAATAAATATTCAACCTTGCCTTTAGAGTGTTGTTTACTGTAAAGTTTATATCAGAACAGTAATATGACATAATATTTAAATAGATTAACAATATACAGTACTGTGCTAATGTATCAGGTGTGAAAATGCTCTAAAGTAAAAATACTTAATATGATTGATTTGATTTACTGATCCTTCAATTCATCGTCCAACTGGGGGAGAGGACGTCACCGGAAAAGCCGTAATTTTGCCCTAAAGTTAACTTCCTCCAAAATAGCACACTTTTGGTGACACTCTCTCATTTTGGAGGACGTTTACAGAGATTCGGACAAAGATTGAAGATAGATAGAAGATGACAGAGAAGATGAAGAACTGTAAGCAAAATAGGCATTTGCACGTCTAGTCATCAGAGAAGGTATGGAAACATTCAGAGAGAGTGTGGGAAAGACTGAACGAGACAGTTAGCGAGAGAGAGAATGTGGGCACTGGGCAACAAATTTCTTTCCAAAATAAAAAATGCCCCCCGATTTTCATCCGAACTGAATGGGCAGGGAAAGTTATTCCCAACAATTAATGGGCCAAAAATGAACCAAAAAATTTGTCAGAATTGTTTTTAGCCAATTTGCACGTCTAGTCATGACATATATAAAACTGCAGGAAGATTAAAAATAGCAAATACAAATTACTCAATACTTCATTATTTTTTTAATATGCAGTTTTGTTACATCATGGTATATACAAATTAAATACTTCTGCACCAACCCTTTGCCTCTAATTACTAATCATGTGTTTGCATAGCTGTCAAAAAAGGTTTGCAGCAGCAAACTAGCACGGGTAGGTAGACTACCTACTACATTTTTGTTTTATTTATTTAAGGTTTTATGTAGGTTTTTTCTTTACCACCTCCATCCTACAGGAGGCCAAGGGATATGATCAGTGCCCCTCCAAAGGGGTATTTGTAGACTTTAAGGATGCCCCAAAGGTTATTTTTTATTTTATCCCTTCCCTGGAAACAGGGTGTAGAGTGAAATGAAGGTATAGTTTGGGGCCCATACCCCTATCCCTTAGGTTTGAGCAAAATACCCCACAGGTTAATCTAATTAAACCCAGCCCCACTGCTCATATCATCGGTATGTTCATAGGGATTTTGAGGACCCCTGTTTAACCTATTATAATTACTTTAATTTATTAGGGTCAACTGTCCAGTCTAATTGATTGTGAATAGACCTTTATGTCATATAGTATTAATGGTTATAAAACCTTGACACTTTTTTAACAGTATAGTATAAGAGCTGGGGTAATATATAATTGTAAAAAAATCTATATGAACCTACATAATATAAAAAGGTTCTTCTTAAAGTCTCTAGTTCAGCATGAAAAAATCATGGATAAAAGATTGTACTCTGATAAATGATTTAAGAGAAGATTACCTATTTTTGCATTTTGTTTGTTATACAGCGTAACAATGTAACCCTCTATTCCTATTTATGAAATACATCTACAATACAGAACTTTTATCTTCACAATTTAGAAATGATACGGCATGACATTAGCCTTGTTTGGGACTTATCTTTGTCAATTAATTCAAATGCAGATACATTTCAAATAAGAGGATTGCATTTAATGGCTATAACTGTTACATTAATATTTTAGGTTGATTTAATGTAATTAACACAGTAGTAGTTGAAATAGTCTGGTGCAGGTGGGATGTCCACAATAATTGGATGAGCTGGCTCAAGGCTTATTCAATCAGGATTGGAATTAAAGAATAAAGAAACATGACAATGACGAGTTTTTCATTGTATAAAAGTGTTCAAAAATGACATTCTACCCCAGTATGATAAACAAAGCTTGTTTCTGTAGACTATTTATAACTGTGAATGAAGGGAAGCTGGAAATCTCATCTTTTACACTGAAAGGTATTAGGAATCGCTAAAAGGAACCTTATTACACACAGCATGAGGTAGCTTTCTATTTGTCAGTTATTTCTCTCTACAAATGATTTATTTGTTTCTACAGCTTTCATTTATTGGAAATGATATTTGTAATGAGTTTATCACAAATGTTTTTCTTGAGAAAAGGGAAATATAGTAGCATCAGCACAGTACAGACATTTCCACCTCCAGGACAAATGTTACTTTGATCCTAGTGGAGTCTACTTGAAACCAACTTTCAAAATGTGAACATACTGACACCAGCGGAGCAGATAAGTCGTATTAAATAATTAGCTAAGGTATTCTTATAGAATGTGAAATATACCCGGACACATTATTATCAATTAATTGATATTACATTAATTCATATTATCATCATGATATAAAACTTATAGCAAGATGTTTGATATGGCACATCTCTATGATGAAAATAAAGGAGACTAGATGCAGTGTGTATATTTCTTCCATATGGTACAGGGTATGCTAGTAGACACAAAACTATTATTAGTAATGCTATAATTTTTTAATTTAGTTTTATTATGTTGTTGTTTCAGGGAATAACACATCTCACCCCAAGTACTCTTCAGTTTCACCTCCTCTCTCCCCCCTAACAATCTCTTTCTTCACACAAGTCCTATTCCCACCTTCTCTTGCTCTCTTCTTCTTCTTTTAGCAGCCGGGGATATTTCCCCAAACCTGGCCATCCTTTATTGCTCTCTTCCCTATCCTCTCCCAGTCAACATTCCAGAAACTTCAATAATATTGTCCACATACTCTTCTGCTCCTCCTACCCCCTTTTAAGCTTTGCACTCTGGAATGAACATTCTGTAAGGAACTAACAACCTTATACAACCAATTTACCTCTAGTTCACTGCACCTTCTCGCTCTAACTGAAACCTGGCTAATCTATTGTAACACTGCTTCTCCCGCTGCTCTCTCCTATAATGGCCTCCACCTCACTCATACTCCCAGACCTGATGACAGGAAGGGTGGTGGGGTAAGCTTCCTACTCTCCCCAACATATTACTTCTGCTCCATCACTCTCTTTCTCCTCATTTAAAGGCCACGCTATCCCACTATTTAATCCCATCTCCCTATGCATTGCTATAATATGCTGTCCCCCTGGCCTGGCTAACATCTTTCTTGACCACTTCTCCTCATGACTTCCTCTCTTTCTCTTTTCTGGTGTTCCTTCTGTCATCCTTGGGGACTTTAACATTACAGTGCACAATCCCTTTAAGTCCCATGGCTTTGGAATTGCTTACTATTACCTCCTGTTTTGATCTTACCCAACTCCCCCACTCACGATAATGGTCACACTCTGGTCCTTATTTTTTCAGCATGTACTCTCTCGCTAACTTCTCTAATTCCCCTTTCCCCCTCTCTGACCATCACTTTCTGTACAGCTGTCTAACCTTGCATCCTACTCGCTCCCTTACACCCCAACCTCGCCTAACCAGAGATCTTAGCTCTATTAACCTTCAGAAATTCTCAACCGATTTACTCCCTCTCCTCTCTCCTATCTCAAATCTGTCATGCTCTAACAACGCTACATCTCTTTGTAACTTCACTCTCACATCTGCTCTTGAGGATGTAGCCCCAGTTAATACTCACTCTTCATGACGTGGACGTTTCCAACCCTAGCACTACCTACCACGGACATTTGCGGTCTGCTGCTGATTGAAAGGAATTACCGACACCACTTAACACAGATAATAGCAGTTTGTTGCCGAGAGGCGAGACGCTGAAACTCAAATCAAAGTTTCAATTGCTGGCGTCTCTGTGAAGCTTTTTACAACACGCATATTTGCGTCTGCTCTTGTAAGCGTATATTTTTTCCCCTTGACCATCCCTATTGAATATTTGAAGAATTTATATGTTTTTATTAAATCTATATTTGGTATCTTTATACACTAGTCCTTCCTATTCATTTTAAAATGATCTCTATCTGTATCATTTAGTTACAAGTTACGCTATGTTTGGATCATTTTGTTTCTTTTCATGTATACGATCATCATTTGACTTGGATGAGGCTCCGTGGAGAGATACATATATACGTATATTATCATATTATTGGATCACTGTGGTGGTTTAAGTATTTAAATTAAGTATTTATAGCTCACCTACTCATCTCCTCTGACTTTGCAACATACTTCAATAACAAAATCGAAACTATCACATATGAAAAATCTGCATGGTCACCGCTCTGCTGGCTTGGGTATTATTAATGGACTGCTGTAATGATACTACCTTTAAAAAAAAATGTTTACAAGTTCTTCCTTTTGAAGAGCAAAGAACAGTGATTTTCATTATCTTCTATCTTACCTGTCAGGGTCCGTCTACCAGCCCCCGACTCGCAGGTACCGGCTCCACTGCATCTTCGATCCTCTCTGTCTCCTCTGCATCCCGCGTGGCTGCAGCTGGGGGCGCACGTGCGCCCTCGCTCAACTTTATGCGTCCCCACTTGGAGACGGCGGGGAGCGCTCCTTGGGTGATGTCACACCCAGAGGCGTGGTGTTCCTCAAGCGGCAAGTTTTAAACCAGTTATTGTGCTTACCTGTTGCTTCTATACTTGATATAATACTTACCTTGATTCCTGGTGTAACGGGTTCACCGAGAGAGCTGTAGTAACTCCCAGAGATCACCCACATGTATCCTCCTGTCGTCCCCGGAATCACTTCCAGCACCAGTCAGCATGCGCACCTTGGAACCCTGCTATGTGTACCCAATAAGTAGACACAACTACCTTGAACTGAGTATAGCAGGAATGAACAGTTTATTGTTATAAAACATAGACTGATATAGCCACAGAACTTAATTAACATAAATCAACATTGATAAACAGGTACATGTAGACAACCCAACCTTTAATCCCATTTAGCTACTGAATATCCCCTGGTAGCCATCCTGTTAATGGGATTAGTTTAAACAATGGAGTTCCTGCCTGTTTGGCAGCCAGGCTGGAGCCATCTCTGAGTACCTTGGGCCCCTGTATGACAGGTCATTCTGTCACACCTGTGTATCAGACCCGGCTATTTCATGACCCTGCTCTACTTACCGTTATTCCTGTGTACCAGACCCGGCTATTCCTTGGACTCCGCTTTTTCAGCTTTCTCTTGTTCCCGACTCCGCTTTTGGGCCTTGTATACTAAATACCTTGCTATGGTTTCTGTGTCCTGCATACTGGACTCCGCTGTGTCCATCTACTCCTTTTGTCCCCTGACATTACCAGAGGTACTTTGAGGTGGGGATCCATAAAGACTTATTTTAAATGTTATTATATTTTTTGTTTTAATTTATTTTCTTACAGTTTTCAACCCTATTCAGAATAGAAGGATGTGGATGGCTGGAACTCCGTACCTCCCCAAAGAGTCTACCAAATGAAAAACATTAAACAGGTGTGGAGTCCGCGGCAGGACACCATGGTGGAACTTTGCAGTTTATCTGTTTTCCAAAAAGCACTTTGACACTCCACAACGCTATTGGGGAAATTAGGGTAAATTGTTTGGGTAGAACATGCAACGCTGTGTATGGCATAAAATAAGAGCCACACACATACATGAAAACATCCCAATTGTGATATAGGTGGAAGAAAAACATAGTAAGTTCTATTTACCGAGAGCTTCTTTTCCCTGCCAATCCCTGGTGACACTGATGAGACTCCTCCTCCGTACCTGAGATAGGACAGGACTCAAAAGTTTAAAAGGCCCCTCCCCTCCTAGCACCCTCAGTGAATATCAAAGACCACACAGGAAAACGGAACTGCTGCAACAAAATTTATTGAAAGGAAGGGAGGGAACCAAACGTGTCACCAGGGATTGGCAGGGAAAAGAAGCTCTCGGTAAGTAGAACTTTATGTTTCCCTGCCATCCCAGGTGACACTGATGAAAGATATAACAAAGAAGAAGGGTGGGAAACAAAACCTCAGAGGGAAAAAACAGCCCCAAGAACCGTACGACCGAACAGCGCATCCTCCTGCGCCATCTGATCAAGCTATAATGCCATACAAATGTACTCAGAGTTCCCCATGTAGCTGTCTTGCAGATGTGTTCAGGCGAGACGAGACATCGTTCAGCCCATGAAGTGGAAACCGCGCGGGTAGAGTGGGCACGAATCCCGGGAGGGGAAACCCCGCCAGCTGCTGTGTAAGCCAAGCTGATAGTTGACACAATCCATTTCGCCATCGTACGTTTGGAAATGCTAAGACCTCTACTGGGACCAGAAGAGGCTATAAACAAACTAGAAGACTTGCGCAGAGGCTGTGTACATTCCAGATAGATCGAAAGACATCTTTTTCAAGTCCAAAGTATGAAGGGCTTCGTCTTCCGCCGATCGAGGGGACGGGAAGAATGTAGGCAACACAATTTCTTGGTCCCTGTGAAAAGCTGTCTGTACTTTGGGTGAGAATTCTGGGGGCAAAGCAAGAATGACCTTATAGGGAAAAACCAGCAGGAACGGCTCCTTCATAGAAAGGGTCTGGAGTTCACTAATACGCCTCGCAGAGGTACTGGCCACCAGGAAGGCCGTCTTTAGAGACAACAGGTGTAGGGAAGCGGATTGAAGAGGCTCAAAAGGCGGTAACATGAGGTTCAGGTCCCAGGGCACCATCTTGGAGAGAGGGCGAGGACAAATACGCACTATAGCCTTGGAAAAACGCCTGACGACTGGAATAGAAATCAAAGCCAAGTAGAGCACTGATGGCAGCAATCTGGACCTTGATGGCAGAAGGTTGAAGCCCATGGTCAAACCCCATTTGTAAAAATTCCAAAATGGTTGCCGGTGAACTGTCTGAAGGAAGAATTTTCCTGGAGCTACACCAGCTACAAAACTTCTTCCACACTTTAATGTACCTGAGGGATGTGACCTTCTTAACACTGAGAAGAAGATTCTCCGTAACTGGATTAGAGAAGCCTTGAGCCCTCAGAATTCTCCGTTCAACCTCCAAGCCGTCAGCTGGAATATCGCAGGATTTGGATGAAGGAACTGACCCTGGTGAAGCGGGTCTTTCCAGGCCGGGAGCCGCAGGGGCGGTGCGCGACTGAGTGTGACTAAGCCCGCATACCAGACAGGCTTGGGCCAGTCTGGGGCTACCAGTATAACAGACTCCCGGTCGGTCTTGATTTTCTGCAGAACCTTGGATATTAGAGGAAACGGAGGGAAAACATAGGCGAGGCTGAAACTCCAAGTCTGGACGAAGGCATCCACCACCAGCGGCTGATCCTGAGGATTGAGAGAAAAGAATGCTGGAACTTGAGCATTGTCCCTGGAGGCCATAAAATCTATCTCGGGCAATCCCCACCGTTGGACAATCATGTGGAAGGCTGCTGGATGCAAAGCCCATTCGTTGCTTTGAACGGAAGTCCTGCTCAGAAAGTCGGCTTGGGAATTCAAAGCCCCCTTTAGGTGAACAGCGGACAAAGTCATTAGACAGGATTTTGCCCAAATGGAAATTCTGAGAGCTAGACGCAAAATGCGAGGACTTCTCGTACCTCCCTGCTTGTTGATGTAGGCGACTACCGCCCGATTGTCGTAACGAAGCAGGATGTTCTTGCCCAAGAGCTGCTGTTCCCAGTGATGTAAGGCATTCTCCACCACCAGCAGCTCCAGGCAGTTTGAGGCTAGGAGCTGAGTGTCAGGAGACCAAAGGCCTTGTACAAAACTGTCCCGATAAGTGGCTCCCCAGCCTGTTCTGCTTGCGTCCGTGGTAAGTAACTCCTTGGATGACAGGGCCCATAGTCTTCCTGTGGCCAGAGTGTCTCGTTGGAGCCACCAGGAGAGGGACGTTTTGACATGCGGAGGGAGACGAACAAGTCTGTCCAGGGCGAATGGGTTCTCTTCCAGGAGATGAAGAATATGGTTCTGAAGAACCCTCATGTGAGCCAGGGCCCAGGGAACTGCATACCTTGTTGAAGTAATCTTGCCCAGTAGAGACATACATGTTGTTAACGGACTTTTGCGTGCAGAAAGCACCTTGTGGGTTAGTGAATAAATCCCGCTGATCTTGCTTGAGGGAAGAAAAGCTTTTCCCGAGCAGGAATCCAGGCGAAGGCCGAGAAAGACCAATTGTTGAGAAGGAACTATGTTGGACTTCTCCCAATTCAGAATCCAGCCGAGATCCTGTAGCGTTTTGACCACCCGGGCAAGGTGAGACCGAAGGAGAGCTACCGAATGAGTGTGAATCAGCCAATTGTCCGGGTAAGGGATGACCGAAATGCCCTGACGTCTGAATACTTTGTGAATACTCTGGGGGCTGGTGACAGGCCAAATGGAAGGGCCTGAAATTGAAAATGTCTGATCCTTGAACCCCAAGAAATAGCTATCTGCAGAAACCGTTGATGGGAAGGGTGAATAGGGAAATGAAAGCATCCTTTAGGTCTAAGGAGACCATGAAATCTCGGAGGTTTAGAGAGTCCAGAGCTGATCTTACGGTCTCCATCTTGAACCTCAGGAAACGAAGGTGACTGTTCAGGAAACGTAGGTCTATTATGAGACGAAATCCCCCTGGTGCCTTGGGAACCAAAAAGACATGAGAATAAATCCCTTGACCCTGTTCCCGCAGGGGCACGGGAATAAGGACTTCTGTATCTGCAAACTGTTGGATAGCAGACAACTGGAATCCCTGCTGTTCCAGGTTCTGAGGAAGGTGGGAAATCAAAAACTGGTCTGCAGGCCTGATCTTGAATTGTAGTCGATAACCCTGGGATATGATGGATCTCACCCAGGGATCTTGGGTGATGAAGAACCAATTGTCTATGAAATGTTGAAGTCTTCCTCACACGGGCATGCAAAGCTTTTGGGGTCCTGGGCCGCTTTGGGGAAGGCGAACCTGTCATGTCGACCCCTTTCACAATGAAATCTGCTCCCGGAAGGCATGTTCCCTTGCAGGGCGAGAGAAACCGGAACCATAGCCCTTGGACTGGCCTGGAAAGTATGGACGAAAGGACTGCCGTCTTCTGGAAGCAGTTCTGCGTTGTGGCATCCAATGTTTATCCCCAGTTGTTTTCTCAAACAGGGACTCCAGCTCCTCGCCAAACAGAGACCTTCCTTTAAAAGGGATATTAAGAAGCCTGTTCTTTGAGGCATTGTCAGCCCCCCAGGCTTTAAGCCATAAGACCCATCTGGACGCCACAGAAAGTGCAGAAGCCCTGGCTGACATCCTGATATTTTCAATTGAGGCATCGCAGAGAAAATCCACCGCCAATTTCACAGCAGCAATGTCTCTCTAGGTGTTTTTGCTGCAACATCTTCCTCAATCTGAGATAGCCAGATTTTAACAGCCCGAGAAACTGAGGCAGATGCTATCCCAGGTTTAAAGGCAGCAGTGGAGGCTTCAAAAGATTTTTTAACGGCCGCTTCAGCTTTCTTTTCTTTTTTTGAGATCCGAAAAATGAGAGTCATCCTCCAGTGGCAAGGCAGTCTTTCTGGAGACTTTCATCACTGCGGTGTCAACCAGTGGAGTCGCACAGAATTGGGCAAAGTCCTCATCAAAATGAAAAAGGCGTTTCTCCCGCCTGGACAGGTTAACTCTTCTCTCTGGATGATGCCATTCCTGCTTAATGATGTTGGATAAAGCAGGATGCACAGAGAAAGAAGGTGACTGCTTAGAGAAACCGGAAAAGAAGTGATCCTTCTTATGTGTAGCTGTTTCCTCCAAGTTCATGGCCGACTTTACAGCAGAAATGAGAGTATCAATTTCTTCCACCGGAAACAAAAAGGAACTTTCTTCCCAGATTTCTCCTTCCTCTAATGAATAATCCTCCACCTCAGGGTAATCAAACTCGGAGTCAGAGAACTGCTGGTGACCCAGGAGAGATGGTTCCCGTACCGCGGGAAGATGGGAAGGAGCAGGAACCGACTGACGAAAGGCCGAAAAGGTGGACTGCATCTCCTCCTTAAGCCAGGCCAAAAACTCTCTCCCACCAGAGGCTTTAGAATCTGCAAGGGACTTTAGGCAGGCGGAACAAAGCTTTTTCTTGGAATCTTGCAGAGGCTTGTGACAACCACAACACTGCGCATGCTTGGTTTTAGCTACAGCCTTTTTAGGTCTATCCTCAACAGAGGAAGGATCAGTATTATCTGGAGCAGACATAATCAAAATAGGATGCAACAGCACCGGCAGAAACATACAATAATCAATCATCAACTCACCACACCGCTTAAATAGCTCCATACCAGGCTACAAGCTGCAACAGCAGCAAATTCGCCGCCAAAATTTTGAATTGGGATGGAAACGAGGCTTGGAACGCCTACTGCAGGGATCCCCAAACTCGGCCCTCCAGCTGCTGCAGGACTACATCTCCCATAATGCTCCTTCAGCTAAGGGGCTGGCTGAGGAGTATGGGAGATGTAGTCCTGCAGCAGCTGGCTGGAGGGCCGAGTTTGGAGATCCCTGGCCTACTGGATATGCCTAGAAAATCTAGCCGGAAGAAGCAGCGACGCCATCTTGAAAAATGCAGAGACGCCGGACTGCGGCGTCTAAAATACTGAAGGCACCGGCGGATTACTGCAGGAGCTGGTAGCAGAGGGAGCAGAGCAGAGGGAGCCAGAGAGACAACCGCTTCTCGCAAGGGTTAGTAAGCGCGGGGCAGCGCAGCACCAGCCATCCAGCTAAGGTGAAGGTATCCCCCACCAGGGGGGCTTAGCCCAGGGAGAACCGGCTCAACCTAGAGCCATAAAAAAAACAACAAACGGGAGATGAGTCCTCCCTACCTGATGTAGGGCAGGAAAAAAACACTGAGGGTGCTAGGAGGGGAGGGGCCTTTTAACCTTTTGGGTCCTGCTCTATCTCAGGTACGGAGGAGGAGTCTCATCAGTTTGATTTATGGCTGCTTTGACAGTGAATTCCCAAGTCTATCAAGATATCATACAGGATAATGTCAGGATGGCTGTCCACAAGCTGGAGCACAGTGGAAGGTATGTAATGCAACAGGGCAGGGGAGAGAGACACCATTGAGGCACTTAAACACATCTAATGAAAATATCAGAAAGTAAACACAACATTCACGTTTTTCACATATTTATGCTCACCAATAATAAAATGACCACCAATGTTTAAGATAAATTAATAAAATTATTTTTATCTTTTTTTGATTGTCAGTCTGTTAAAAATGTATATAAAGAAGTGAGATTAACTTTGAATGTGGTACTAACTGATAATAAGCCAAATGAGCTTAAAGTGAAGATTACATTTTGATATTAATGCCTGACTGACAAATTTCTATACTAACCATATTCTTTATCTTTCTGTAAAACAAAAGCATATTATTCATGTTTGACATCCTAACCACTGACTAATGTTTTTCCTTTCTGTATAATAAAAATGTTTTTTTAAAAAAAAAAAAACAATAAAAACAATGTTAAATAAATATTAAAGTAAATCTACTACAGATTTAAAAAATAAAATTAAAAATATTTGTCCTTTGGAGTTGTTCAGTCAGACCCTAATGAGAATGCGTGATTGAGGGAATTCATTTGTGAATGAATGAATGAATGAATAAATGAGTGTGTGTGTGATGTGATAGCATGGATGTGTAAGTGCTGGAACCTAGGCATGATGGGACTGTGATGGCTGTTAGCAATCACACTCCTATCATGCCAAGTCAGCGAAAGTAGCTTGTCAACCAAAGTAGCTTGTTGTGCCAGGAGTACAGATATTCTAAACTCCCTACTGGAATTATGTTTAAAGCAAGTAGTTGGAGAGCTAACTCGGAAGGAGTTATTATTTGTGTTCACAAATGGAGATCTGGTATAAGATATTACTGTAAGTGAAAGTGTATGATCTAGTAATCATCAGTCTGTGTGGTTTAATAAAAGAACAGTGGCTGAGTCACACTACACAAAAGCAAAAGTTTTAGATTTCACAAAAAAAAACTTTTCCAAAATTATAATATGTCTAAAGCAGGTTGGAGCAGTTATTATGGAACCCAGGAAAAGTAAGATTTTTGAATTATTGAAAGCAACAGAAAATTGTGTTAGGCTTGTCTGTAAGAGCAAAAATGAAAGATACCACTGCGGTGGTTGCATGATAAGTGCCCAAATGCTCCTAGTAAAATACTTTGGGTTGTCTTCTCTCCAAAAGTATATATTCTTTTGTGGGGGTATTTTGAGCTGGTGGGCTGCTAAACAGTCCCAAATGAGACATAGGTTTCAGAAAATAAAATGTAACAATTTCAAGTTTTGAAAAGGGAACAAGTATATTCTGTTTTGTGCATCATTTCCAAAAAACATTAAACAAACTATGTATGTTGGGCTTTTTCAAATTCAAGACACTTGCATTAATATATTTGGTGGTATTTTAGTCGATTAGACTGCTTTGAGGACCATTTTCCTAGTAAAATATTAGAAAAAATTAGTTTTTTATTCCAAGTAATGCTCTTTTGTTTGTAAGAGCTTTATTTCACGTACTCTGCAGATGTATGTAACGTCTGACACTTAAGCTGATATTCCATTCCAGACAATGCTTGTAAAAAATATATCTAGACCACTTCCGTTACTTCCATTAAATCACTAAAAGTATCCTCTTTAAAGGCTAAAAAGCTTGTGGCTCAGCAGCTGTTGGGACCCAGGCAAACAGGTCAGGTAGGAGCCCAATTGCAGGGGATACTAGGGGTTTTGTCTATACCCCGTGATGCATCCTGATGGTTAGGTAGGTACAGACAGGCACACAACAAACATGAAAGCAGGATTGGAAACAAAGAATAAAGGGGAGCTATAGCGAGGACAAGGGAGCTGTAGCGAGGACACATGGCTTTGAAGACCTCAGGCAGGGCGGACGGCAGGAAGCCCACTGGCAGGGCTGAACTAGTGGGGGTCCGCTCTGTGTAGCTGTGCTTAGAAACGCCAGTAACAGTATGCAGAAGAGAGGTCAATATATATCAATACCTACCAGCACTTAGTAGCAGCTGCACACAAGCTGAACAGCACTATGCATGATGCCAAGTGCCAGATGGAGTGGTGTAAAACATGTTCTCTGGAATTGTAAAGTCAGATGGCCAAATCAATGTTTGGCAGATGGCAGGAGAACCATACCTACCATCATACATGGTGCTCCCCTGTAAAGTTTGGTGCAGGAGGGATTATGGCTTGAGACTTTCATTCAGGGTTAAGGCTACCCCTTAGTTCCAGTGAAGCTAATGCCATTGCTACAGCATACAAAGGCATACATTTGTGGCACCAGTGTGGGGTGCCTTGAAGACACTTTCATTTTTTTTATGCATGACTGTGCACAAAACAAGATTCATAAACACATGGTTTGATGAGTTGGGTGTGGAGAAACTCAAGTGCCCTAACATTAATCCCATTGAACACCTTTGCAATGAATTGAAATGTCAATACAAACCAAACCTTCTCATCTAACAACAGTCCCTGATCTGACAAATGTTCTTTTGGCTGAATGGGCATAAATTCCCAAAGAAACACTCCAAAATCTTGAGGAAAGCCCTCCTAAAAGAGTGAAGGCTGTTATCAGGATCAAGCATAGGGTGACACATGGATGGGTGCAACTTTTTTTTGGTGCCCACAGGTGGGTGTGGCTGTATTCCTAACCCCTCCTCTTAACAAACATAACCCCTTTAAGCACATCCATTTTCTATGGCAAGCACACCACCTCTTTGGGGCTCACAACTTTACCATATAACATGTCACTCACTTTCCATAGTGCCGCCTTTGCCCCCAGACAGCTTGTCAGCGCCATCTTTGCCCCCAAACAGCTACTGAGCTAGAGGGGCAAAGCAGTAGCTAGCTCCTTTTGTGCACAAGGCAATAACAGAAAATGGTGGCCCTCACTATATCTTTACAGAGGTTATTTTAAAGAAAGTAGATAAAATACCCAGGAAATCCATGTCATTACAACTGCAGAGAGTTAAAAAGAATAGTAAAAAAATCCTAAACCACTATCACTATTTTGACACTGAGGGTGGTACAGCATAACACCCATCAATATATACTGAACCCGACAGTGGTATACCACAACTTCCATGCGGGTAGTACAGTGTATCTTATTTTATAGCAACACAGACACAGGTAGTGGTATAAATCCCATCACAGGACATGCCGCATCACATCATCTCCTCCTCATTATCTCTCCACTATATATTTCCTAATATTGTTACTACCACCCTCCCTTTTCTCACTCTATCTGCTAATTTTTTTAATTCACTTATCTTGCTGGTGTCCTGCAGTGGGATCAAAAGGCCTCTTTCTTGCTGTTCCATCACTAAGCATCAACCACCGGCACCGCGACCAAGGCCTCGCACTCCTACTACCGCAGTCAGGGGTGCACTGAAGTGGATGGCGCACAGAGTGGAAGAAAAAGAAGGGTGCCATGCGGTTGCTGAAAACTTTTTCAGGAACAAGCCACTTTCTCTCCTCCCCTCCTTGCCGCCTGGGCACTGTGCACTCCATGCACCTGCCTTTGTGGGCCTTGGCTGCCTCTACTTACACTGTTTTAGCAGATTATCCATGGGTTTACAGATCACCCCAGATTTAGTGCTGAGTTTTATTTCTATATTAATAAAAAAATACATTTTAACTATTTAGAGGTCTTATTCGATTAGATTCTAAAATGAATTGAGGGGTATTCTCTTATTTTTTGAGTAAGGCATACAGAGAGGCTTACCTGTTGTGTGGGGTGCTGGTATATGACATAACCACACCAGTAGGGTAATCAGCCTGATAAAGCAGCTCAGGGGTAATTTTCCTAGGCAGTAATAGACCCAAGTTAGACCTCATGTCTAGCAAATACAAACAGTATATTAGAAGTGGGGCTTTCAGGAAAAGTGCTGCATTCCAGACTATCTGCAAATTATATAACTATCAATCTTGCCTTTTTATCGTTGACTTAAAAATAATTTTACATACTTTACCAAATATTTTATGTTATGCTGGAAACAAGATCTGCCTTTTTACTACTGCCTTGATCATGGCATCACCTGCACCCCTCAAAGGGACCCACTTGCATAACGGAGGCTTCTGAATTACAGGGGACCCTGTTAGTCCAAATTATATATATATATATATATATATATAATTTTTTTTTAAATAGTAGGATTATGAGCAATTAACTTAAATCAATACTGTACCTTCCCAAAAATCCTGACATGGGTGTCTACTGATCAAAAATGTATAGTTTTATGGGGAAAGATGAATTGGCTGTGTTCAATGGTTTCCCAAGTAGGAGTAAAAATACTAGCATTTGAAATACCGTGGCGTGTCTAGTTTTTAAACATATACTCACTGGCCACTTTATTAGGCACACCTAGCTAGTACCGGGTTGGACCCCCTATTGCCTTCATTCTCCGTGGCATACTTTCTACAAGGTGCAGGAAACATTCCTCAGAGATGGTCTGTATGGCCATGATGACATCACGCAGCTGCTGCAGATTTGTCGGCACCACATACCAAAAGTGCTGTGTTGGATTGAGATCTGGTTACTGTGGAGGACATTGGAGTACAGTGATGGTATGAGCTTTGTGACATGGTACATTATCCTGGTGGAAGTAGCTATCAGAAGATGGGTACACTGTGGTAATAAAGGGATAGACATAGCCAGCAACAATACTCAGGAAGGCATTCGGATTTGAACAATGCTCAATTGGTACTAAGGGGCCCAAAGTGTGCCAAGAAAATGTCTCCCACACCATTACAACACAACCAGCCTGAACCCTTGATACAAGGAAGGATGGATCCATACTTTCATGTTGTTTACGCCAAAGTCTGACCCCGTAATATGAATGTTGCAGCTGGAATCAAGATTTATCAGACCAGGCAATATTGTTCCAGTCTACCATTGTCCAATTTTGGTGAGTCTGTGCAAATTGTAGCCTGAGTTTCTTGTTCTTAGCTTACAGGAGTGGCACCCTGTGTGGTCTTCTGCTGCTGTAGCCCATCTGCTTTAAGGTTTGGCGTGTTGTAACAAGTGGTTATTTGAGTTTCTGTCATCTTGAACCAGTCTGCCCATTCACCTCCGACTCCAACAAGGCATTTTTTTTCATCCACACAACTGCCGTTCACTGGATATTTTCTCGGTAAACCTTAGAGATAGTTGTACGTGAAAATCCCAGTAGATCAGAAGTTTCTGAAATACTTTGATTAACCCATCTGGCACCAAACAACCATGCCACGTTCATCGCTAGAGATGATGTCACCGCAACCCCCCCTTATTGCCCTCAGTTCAGTACGTAGGTATTGATTCTTCCCAGAATTGGTGAAATGTCCTTACCCCTGCTCACTACCTTATGACACAACTTGCACTGCACCCATCCCCCGCACTTTACTGCGACGTTCCCCGCTAGATGAGGTAGCAGTGGCATCCCGCCCATTATTGTATTCATAATTGTTGTGACCAATCACAGCCATCCTGGTTTTTTGGGCTATGCATGAGTCATTGATATGTTCCCTCCTACACTCCTACAGTCCCAAAATGGCTTATAATGGTGCCGGCAACACGTGACAAGAATGGATGAGTCATGATGAGTTTTCAGAACTTTTGGAGTTCATTTTCATTGATTGGTACAAAAGGCACACAAAAGGCAATTTTTTGTTAAAACGTTTGTACAAAATTGAATGCACAAGTCTAGTATGTATATACACGCGTGTGTCTGTGTATATTTGAATTGCTTATATGCTTATGTATATGTTAGTGTAATGTAGAAAAGGTTAAATGAAAACAGATTACAATATAGGTCTTGGGGAGCCAATACAGTGACTGGGGGGAAATATGACTAGGAGGTGTAAAACACAGGAGTAGTTTAATTTAAAAAAAAATATGAGGAGGCACAAAAAAAAGACAAAATAGAAAGTTTAAAAAGTGAGGGAAGAAAAATTGGTAGGGGTAGAAAAGATGAGGGAGAGAGTTAATAAAAAATGGAGACGAGAGTAAAGGATTGGGAAGAAACTAAAGAGAATTGTAGGAGAATTTCATAACTAAGGCCAAAATAGTTGAAGTTGAGAAAATCTCCAATTCAGCTGTTATTCCAACTTATTTGGCCTCAGTTTTATGATTTTTATGTATGTCCCTTAAAATTCAAACCAATTCCTTGCTTAGTGAATAGATCCTAGAATGTTTATGTATTGAAGTTTATCACTGTAAAAAAATATATACATTTAATAAAATGCTTTATTTTTTATTTTAATAAACTACATTTTTATTTGTTGTTTAAGATCTATTTTCATGTTTCTTCTCAGTCATACACAAATTACAGTAATTTGCTGATTCATAGAACCTTTCAAATTTAAGACAGCCAAATTATAAAGAAAATGTCTGAGATAGTAAAAAGCAAATTTAAACCAAATACATCAAGTAAATAGCAGATTTGTTTAAATTGTATTTTGGTAATGGTAAGTTGCAGTTACAGATCACTTATTCATACTGGTAAAATTCTCACTTAGGATGTTAAGAAATGCACAAGACAAAGCAGCCATTATATATATATATATATATATATATTATATATATAATACAGATATATATATATATATATATATATTAAAACACCAAAGCCAAGCTTTAAATTTATTGAAGTACGTTCTTGTAAGCAGAATGTGAAATCCTCTACCATGAAAACTGTATCCATTACTTAAAGCATTTAAAGGTGATAAAATGTTTGAAATTGTTTTCCCATCTAATCAGCATAAATAACATGCTGCTGTGTTCCACTATATCCACAAGAGGGAGGCAGAGCATCAGTTTTAACTAAAACTGCAAAACATAAGAATAAATGCTTTCCTTTGTGATCCTCAGAATCATACAAAATTACCAATACAAAACATGCCTGCCAAACAAATTCTTCAGTAGATGAGATATCGAGTCTATAATGCTTGAAAAGGTATGGAATGAGGACCATGCAACTGGAGAGACTTTCCTTCAGCCACCACCAAAGAGAAACATATATAGGGAGAGTAACCATTTGTGAGAGAGGGCCTGAAACCGTGGTATAAGTAGAAAAGCATGTGGAGGACAGAGTCTGGCCAAGGCCTAGGGAACTGACATCCTAAAGCATGACATTAGACCCAGTACCACCATCTGTTTGAGGGAGCATGAGGGACGAAGACAGTATCTTTTCTAACAGAAGAAAAGCCATTTGTAAAGTGGTATTCACCACTTTCCCCAAATATATTAGCCAAGCTGATACATTTGTTTAAAAAAGCGCAGGTCTATGGTCTATAATGAGACGGAAGGCCCCAGGAGCCTTCAGTACAAACCAAACTGGAGCAGAAACTCAAAAGGCTACTTCTGTTGCAATAGAAATAAGAACTCTCTTTATTTCTAGAAGGGTCTAAATGCGGGGAGGAGGCAGAGAACTCTATAGCTTAGCTTTGTTAAACAAATGTTTAATACTCTGAGGTCTGTTCGACGAACGAAAGAAGCTAGACTTGAATCTGGAAGGATTCTTATGTTGAGCCAGTATTTATCTCCCAAAACCCTATCTAATAGGTCATCCAGGTCTTGAATAATTAATTTCTCAGGAATAGAATATCGTATAGCTGATTCTTGGATGTGGAGTCAGCTCCCCAAGCATCAGCCAGAGGGCTCTCCAGGGCACCGCCCACAAGGTCTCGTCCGTCATACAAATTAATATCAATATTCAAGTCATACAAAAAGTCCATGACTGCCAAGATGTATGCCAGAGACCGACCAATATCCTCCTTACCCAGTCTTGGGGCCGGATCCCCCTCAGCCTGTTGCAGCCATAGCTTGATCGAACGGGATACAGACACCGCCGCAATACTAGGGACGAACCCAGCTGCAGCGGACTCTAAAGCCTGAACTGCAATATTTTCTTGTATCATTTACTACCACAGCCTCTACCCTTAGGACTTGCCAGGGGTCTATTACCGTATTTGCTCGATTATAAGATGACCCTGATTATAAGACGACCCCCCAAATCTGAATATTAAAAAAAAAAAAAGCCTGAATATAGTATGGATCCCTGTAGGAAAAAAGTTTTACAGTAAATGTTAATCATGTAAAACAATTTTTTTTAAATAAAAACTATTGATTGAGAATATACTTTTTTTAATCCTTTTATTTTCCAACCTGCCCCCGTAATGCACATCCGCCCTCAGGTTTGTCACTCTGCCTCCTAATAGAATGCCCTTAAACCTCTAAATGCCACTGTGCCCCAAGATATTGCCTTTTAATCCCTCTAAATGCCCACTGTGCCCATGATATGCCTTTTGACCCCCTATGTGCCACTCTGCCTCCAGAATTGCCTTATAGCCCTATATGCCACTCTGGCATTTAGGGGGTTAAAATGCATATTATGGGGCAGAGTGACATATAGGGAGGTATAAGGCATTTCAGGAGGCAGAGTGGCGTATAGAGGATTAAAAGGCATTTCTGGAGGCAGAGTGGCATTAAGGGGGTTAAAAGGCATTCCATAGAGTACTCTGCCTACAGAAATGCCTTATGCCCCCCATTTAACACTCCCTCCTCCAAACTTAACGGTGCTTCTCATTCCCGGGTACGTAGTCCGGGCAGCGTGTAGAGCTCTACGCGATTCGCATAGACAACTTACGCTGCAGCCGGGAGGATGTGCGGTTAGCAGCGGGGGTTGTCTGCGTCCATCGCACAGACCTTCCCCGGCTGTCAGTAAGTTATTTATTTTAATAAAAAAAAGAAAACATTTTTCACATCCGCTTTGCCGTTTCACCATGTTTATTTTTCTGAGTGGAAATGTGAAAGAACTAAAAAGGTTTTGATTTGTGTTCAGTCACACCCTCCAAGTACAGCAATACCCCATATGAATGGATAAGTAATGTTTCTCAGACATTGTGGAGTCAAAAATGTCACTGACAAGTGATCAAGTAATAATTATATTGTTTATTAATATATTTTTTTCTTTAATTGGTGGAAATAAAAATCAGAAGCTTATTACCTTAGATGACTCCTCTCTAGGCCTGAATTCCCCTGCAGCGGCAGGGATGTGTCCCTGCTGCTGCAAGAAGGGCTAGATGTACCGGTACATCCATAGGGGATTCTTGGGATGCGTTTTTTGGACGTACGAGGCGAGGGTTGGGGCTGGTCTCCACACTCGTGTATAGACCGCAGAAACCTTACTCCCTGTTCCTGAAGCTGCCTCTGGCAGCTGGGACACAATCACAACCGGTGACTGAGGAGGAGAGTCTGATTGCTCTTGAAGACCTCGAAGGGGTAAACGCTGCACTATCGCTCTTATGGAGCTATCAGGCAGGAAGGAAATGTTGTGGCAGGTCACTGGTGACCCAAGCAACAAACAGCCCCCTTCCTTGATGCTGCCTGTGGTTTACCAGCGATTGTGTGTTAAGCCTGCCAATCAATGTAGGAGCAAAGGCTTGGGGGGGGGGCTGGTCTGCCCAGACAACAGCAGTAGTGCCCCTGCGATCACCACAATTTGTTATGTAGGGGAATTCTTCTTTGCATGGCGTACCATGTACGTCACAGAATCAATGAACCCACGCAAATGGGTTAATGCACACAGCTTTTGTTGCAACTTCAATGTCTCCATTTTAGACCTAACCTCAAGTACATAATAGTATATTCAGGCTTATATAATACAGGACTTCTCATACTTTACAGCAAAAATATGCCTCATGTTCACTTACCTTTAACATCTTTACAAACTGTATGAACATGCTTTTAATGCGATTTTACCTTAAGCAAAGCAGTATAATTTAGATAAGTGTATTGGTTGTCTTTTATGCAAGTAGATTTTGGTGGGACCAATTAGGAAGCTTTGAAGGAGAGACATTTGGATAGGTTCAAAGCGCTGTAGGATTTTATGGCATAACTATATCAGCCTAGTAATGTCTTTTTACCTCTGATAAATATTTATCTAGTACTGTACTGTTTATTGCCAATCAATTATTGGGTCATTCCATGCCAAATCATCACAAAAAGGGGACTTTTAGATACGCCCATCTTAGATTTTTATGAAATTTGGTAGGATGGGAGAGGACATTATGTATCTTACATGTGCACGATATACATACGGCAGGGTTGCCAGTGTTATAAATACATTTTCACTTACTAGCTCAACAAAAATGTTTGCTTTTAATTGAGGTAGCACCTTCATACTGGACTATAAAGAGAAAATGTACTAGAAGGGAATGCTGTTGAAAATATTACCTTCAAACAGTGAATTACATCATAGATATGCACACTTTAGACACCTGTCATGTTTCACTGACAGATATCTGTGTGCAAAGTCCTGTATTATAAAAAAATCACTTCTAATGACCATTTGTATGTATTTGTCATGGAGTGAAAGGCTCAAAGTAATTTAAAATACTTTAATAAAATGTACGTGTCTTTAGTCTCAATTTACACATTATACTACAAATAGAACTGACATTATTTCATATACTCTTCAAATAAGAAAAGGTAGCCTCTTTAGAAATTGTAGTGTAACTGGTTTAAAGACAGCAAGTGCAAAATGAAGCCATGCTAGTTTAAAAAACAGTAGCTGTACACAAATCAATATAAATCTACACCTAGCATTTCCTACTATACACAATAACACATTAATCTCATGTATTTGGACTGTACTCTTGTTAAGGAGATATAATATATGTGGACAGAAAAAACAATAATACAATACAAACAGAATGCAACACATACTGTATAGTCCCATTGTTAGCAAGCATGTGTCACAAATATGCTCAGATGTACTTGAAAAATGATACGTTTGGATGTTAATGAAAGAAAAAAGTTATGCCCATTTTTCTTTAAGGTAAAATTTTGAAGCCCCCCCTATGTTCTCAATAAAACATGCATTTCAAACACTATGGATATTTCTATGAGAAACGCTATGGGGTTTATTAACCCCTGAAGGACAATGGGCGGTCCCTAAACCCATTGAAAACAATGCATTTTGAGCCCCTACATGTATGGGCTTTGTCATTAAGGGGCTAACTAAAGCAGGCATTTTGAGGTAGAGTTGCATCGTTTAAACTCCTTGATAGTACCGTATTTGCTCGATTACAAGACG
>VKOC01000901.1:0-20532 GCA_009364415.1 Spea multiplicata | reverse complement strand
TTGGGATGCTTCTGCCAAAAATACCCTCTCCCATTTCTTCATAAAGCCCCACGTCTCTTGTATGCATGAACACTCATGCATGGCTTTGTGTGATGTGTGATTCAAAATCTTTACATATTTTATAAATGTCATTGTTGGATTTAGACATCCTGAACTGGTTTCCTGCTTTGTTTGGGTAATATCTGTATGGAGTGATGCCTCTTCCACTCCATAATAAAGGACTTCACTGTGCTGAGAGAAATAATCAGCATATTTCACATACAATTGTACCCATTTCCTGTTTTGTACATTATAATGACTTGTTTGTAAAGCTCATTAGTCTGCACGGAAGCTTTGCTGGACTAAACTATGTGGATATTTATGTCTACATGAATAAATGGTAACAAATCTTCAGGTACGCCCGCAGGAGACAATTTGCTTTGGACAAATTCTAGGACTAAAATGATTTTCCCAGTATATTACACTCATGTGTCAGATTTAAAGTACGGATATGCATGAATATTGGCAAATTCATTAAGGTAATAAGATCTGACAAAAAAAATGCCAAAGACACGGTAGAGCAACAGGCTGAAGGACAAACTCAACAAATTGGCCAACTAAAGTCACCAACTAACATTTTGCAGGCCACATACAATATGGACACTGTCCAGCTCTGTCCAACGTATATTTCCAGAAGGGAAGTAGAACCTAAAGAATGGACACACAAAGGATCCAGTTATATGAGGATCACCAATATAATATAATTTTAGCTTAGGAAAAGGATTTAACAGGCCTGCCATCGAGTGGGTACTTCTTGCATCTGGAAGGGCCCTGGAGCTTCAACAATTGCACAGTGATGTGCTTCCCCCTTCCCTACCTTGAATACTGGTGCATTGTTTTCCAGATGGGTACTTATATCATGAGCGCTGGAGGGCTCTACTATAACACGGAGACACTGGGAGAAGAGAGGATGCTATGATGGGGTCTTACACATTAAAACATATTCTTATTGAACATATGGCATGGTCAGCAGGTTTCTTTACTAAAGGACGTCAACTCTTTTATGTCACTTGCTCGCATTTGAAAAGTCAAGATTTTTAAAAACAATAATGTAAAAATAAAACATCAGTTGGATTCTATGGAACATTGTATATTGCCCAATTACTCTACTTCTGCCCTGGTAAAAGAATCTTTTCATGACTGTAAAGCTTACCTTTTATTTAAGATGGACTTAAATGTTACAAGAACAAGAACCTTGGAAACCCTACCCCCAAAGTGCCTTGTTATTTGAATACAGCCTTAAGCTAAAAAGCCACGCTGGACAGTAACAGGAGGTTGCACTTAATGCCATTGTTATCGTAGAATGCGGATTGCGGGTTTGCATTGCTGGCTCTCTGCATAATCCGCAGCACAGGAATGTTTCAATGAAAATTGTGTACATTGTAACTTTAACTCAAACAGCTGGAAATCAGTCACACCCAACCTCTGATAGATTCTACACACATCTGCTTTGTCTAAAATATACGGTAAAATCCATACATTAAACCCAAAATTCCAGGAAAAGCACTATATTCCATTAGAAGTGTATATATATATATATACGTAGCCACATGTATTATACTTGTTGGCACAATGTTTAATATGAAAACAGGAATTGAGGTATTAGCAAAACATAATGTTACTTTTTATATAGATTCTGGAAAATAAGGCAAACTTGGTGCTGGTTAAAAATGAATCCCTTTCCAAGCATACAGTCTGTATCTTGGAAATTTTGGAATGCGCTGATCCTGATACACTAAATATTAACTACTTAATAGTTCATTGCAAAGTTAATGGCTTGCTAATGGTGACAACCCAGTGCTTCTAGTAAGGGTCCTTATTGAAAAGCATTATTACTTGGCAGGAGGTAACAATTTCCAAATTGAATTACCTGCATACAAGTAGAAATTTTAACCCTTTAAAAGCTGTTATCATGACTGTATTTCCATGAGAATTTGCTCATTCACCCTGACACTGGGGCAGAAAGCCTGAAAGTTCACACACACAGCCTCTTCATGCAGTTAAGATACATTCCTTGACCCACTTTCACCCTACTACACTTTAACTCTTCTCAACACCCCATTTCAGCTCTTAACTCTCCCACTATGTTTTATTGCCAAACTGATTAACTCCCAACAGTTTTATATACCTTACAATGTTCACCAGTGTTGGTGATGAGAGACAGGTACTTAATAATTATTAAACATTAATAATAATGTAATCAGTAAAAGTACTTAATTATACCCATAAGAGTCAGCCTTACCTCTGCAGTGTGTAAGAGATCCTCTGTGGCTGGATAAGCTGTGACACCAAAACCAATGATGGCAAACTGGAGAAGCAGGGAGTAAATCTGGACTGGCATCTTGCCTCTAAGAGATGCTCCTTTTATTCACAAATATACTTCAAATCCTCTGTTGATGACCATCAAACCAGTACACTCATCTGCAGAGTATATTATGAGCATGTAGTCCAAACCCACCAGTGTATTTGGTAATTGATCCTTCAAGGTCCTTGGTGGCTTGATGTCCTTCAGCAGCATTCAACTTGATCCAGCTTCTCTTTGATGAGATGAGTTTTAGGCTTTGAAACCCATGTGTAGATTTCAGCTAGAAATACCATTATAGTATCCTTTTCCACAGAATCACTTAAAAGTTCGAAATCCATTGAAACACATGTGTTTCTCCTATTTGATGTGCACAGCTGTATAGCAGGTAACACTGGGGAGATGAGTTACAGGGTGCAGGCTGCAGTGTGTAAGCAGCAGTTTCTCTGTTCAGCAAATGCCTCTAACTAAGCTCTATCTGTAATGCAGGCGCCTCCCTGGACAGGAGGGGTTTATGAGTAAGCTGCTCATCACCCAGAGGCTGGATACTCACAGGAAAACAGCTCCTGCAATGCTTGCTTAGTGAATCATACTGTGTAATACTCAAGGCTGGAAAACGATCACCAGACAAGGTAAAAAGATACTTGACAGGGGAGGACCTACATGATTTACCGATCTGCTTGATGGAGACAGGGACATTCTCAAGCGGTTGGGCAGACCCAGCAAATTATTACTACGAATATTTAAATTGATGATGTCATTGCAGTTTTTCGCTTGTGAACTCAATAGTTGTGGAACATGGAATCATTTTGTTTTGAAAAAAAACACCACACTAAAGGGACAGTTGTGTTTCATCTCCTTTACTTCACTGTGTATTAGAAAGGTCCAACTTCATTGAGGTTCTGCTGCAAGAAATGGATGGCTGGCCCTGTGTAATGTATAGTCAGACATGTGAGGTTTCTCCAGTCTTCTCATTTCATTATGCACTGTACAGAGACAGCTCAGCCCATACTGCTTGGCAAACATGCCAGTTTAGTGAATTACCCCAAAAAGCATTGTTGTAATAAACATTCTAGTCATCTTTACGCCCTTCCTGCTAACCAGCCTTTAGCCATTCATGTTGTTTTTTATAGCGCCATCATATTCCGTCGTGTTGTACAATGGGCACACAAGACAAAAGGGAGGTGACGTCACCACAAGCGCCACCATATGGCCCTCAGTTCATCAGAGCAAAATATCGATGCTTGCAGTGACTTCTCCAGCTTTCATATTTAGGGAGGCAATTATAAATTGCTACATATACACTATATATATATTATATTTTATATATATATAAAGAATGAATGTTGGCAAGAATATTGAACAAATTCAAACTGTCAACTGGAAAAAGAATAGGAATTTGTTAAAAACAACTTATAAATTAATTTTACTGAACAGATATGGTACAGCATAACTCATCACTGTATACTGAGCCAGACATTGGTGGCAGCACAGCGCAACTCCCATCACTATACACTGAGCCAGATATTGACAGTAGTGCAGTATAAACCCGATCAATATACACTAAGCCAGGCGTTGACGTGGTACATCTCTGCACCCAAGACATCCTGTCTGTGCCAACTCTGCCCAGCCAGCCTGCCTGTCCCATTGCTGCAGATTATATAACAATTATTTCTCCACTATAATGACCCCACC
Organism: Spea multiplicata; assembly: GCA_009364415.1. NCBI lineage: Eukaryota > Metazoa > Chordata > Amphibia > Anura > Pelobatidae > Spea > Spea multiplicata. Next base: position 16,496 of record VKOC01000901.1, on the reverse strand, counting down.
AAAGGGACTGATGATTGTATTGGGACAATGTGCAGTTTGGCATGGATGTTGCCTAAATATGGGAGGATATGAGGTGATCGCACCAGACATGTATTTTGGTAAGTATGTGATAATGAACCACCATCTCATCATATCCTTCTCAACAGAGATACAACGCAAGCTGCAGGTGATAGGTTTCAGCATCTTTCACAACAAGCCAGGGCCCCCATCAGAAACATTGTGGACCAGTACAGATTTAAACCTGCCCCATGTCCAGTCCATTGCCCCACGCATCACCCCCACCTTTTGATCCTCCTATAAGCACACCTTATAACAGCAAGGACAAGCCTAGGGGTCAGTGGACCCTGGGTGCAGTCTTTCTTATGCACTTGCCCATAACATGCACACACTCTTACTTGAACACTATATACAAAACTATATATACCGTATAACCCCAGAAACAGTAAGCATTCCAAATGTTTGCAAATGGAGACTTGCCATAAACAGTGAAGTGCGCACATCATGGAGCGATATCTACATCACTGTAGTATGGAGTAGTGATGACGTACATATTATTCAGCCTTTTCAGTTGTACTCTCCATACATAAAGTAAAACTTTACATGTATGTGGTGTACTCCTTGCAAATGCAGAGGGAGAATCTGTAGAATGCCTCCATATGTCTCACCAAAGTCAGCTACAGAGCTAAGCATGGCACCGATTTTGGGGGTCTAATGAGACCCTTGTTGGCCATAATATGTACCTTAACGATTACAATAACTGCCTAAAGCTTTTCAGCTTTCATGGTGTCTGCTTTGCAAATGCGTTGGGGGATTCACACTTCCCTGCATGTGATATTCCTACTGCCAGTCAGTTCCAGCACAGTTTATTGGCCAGTGTTGACATGATGCAATCTAGTGCCTCTAGGAAGGGTTCTCCAAAGCCCTATTCCCAGAAGCTAGGCTGGAATAACTGGCTATAGGAAGAACCTATCTGGAAAAAGTGTGAGAATAGGTTAACTGCTGCATGCGATTGTGTAATATTTTAAAATTATGTAGTTATGTGATGTACGCTGGGTATTTCCAAGTCAGAAGACATAGTGAGTGGGAAACAAATTGAAAGAACAAAAACAGATATTGAATGTATTTACTAATTTTACAGTTTTTGTTGTATCATGTTGAGGCTGTGACCACAAACATCAATGACCCAAAGAATGCAGTCAAAAAGTAACCAGCTAGCGAAATAAAATAATTCCATATACAAATAAAAGATATTTATTGTATTACAAAAACTTATTTTGGCAATATTTCATACTTTCCATTTCATTCAAATTGAATAAGTTGAGGGCACAACTCTGTAAATTAAACTCCACAAGTGTTTGCTACAAGGGAAAAACAAATTATTCTCACATTTGGGGGAGGAAAAATAAAAATAAAAAACAAAGAAAGTCAAGTAAGAATCCTGTGACATTGCTTAAGTACATGGATGTGTCTGGCAAGCCAGGATGGTGACATAGGATGGGTTTCAGTATGGTCGGTTGCGCTGATCTCCTCTATCTCTATAATCATTCCTGAAAGAAAGAGAAAATTTTCTCAGCAGCTCACTTCAGTTAAATGGCTGAAACAGCTCCAAAGACAGTTTTTAAAAGTAGTACACTTGTTCACCTATAAATCCTGTAAAATATCCAGTATAAAATGCATGCTTAATTTAAAAACTTTTCAGGAAAACCGCATAGTCATAGAGGCTACATTAGTGTGTATAATTGACATTCTAAGTGTCCAAAAATGGAAAATACTTGCTATATGCAATACTTTCAAGTAAATCTGCTCATGATTATTGTTTTTGCAGTAGCAGTGGTTTCAAGAAAGAAAAGAGCCCTTGGCTTTATGGCATAAATACAAATGTTTGGTGTGTGCGATTGCTTAACACTAGCGTACACCACGTTTTATGAGGTACAGTAGATTAAGACTCATTGGAAAACCCTTGTAAATAGTAATGTGTTTTTTTTTCAATATTTTGTAGATTGAATTTGGACCAAAGAGTCATCAAAATATAAAGCTATATGACATAGGTGAAGAATACTAAGAATGTAAAGGTGTAACTCAGGGTTATCCTTACCGGCCTCCCATCTTCCCGCCATATCCACCTCTGTCGCCTCCCCTTCCACGGCCTCTGTATCCTCCTCTGTCCCCTCCATACCCACCTCTTCCACCACGGTCTGCAAAATATAAATGAAAAGATGGTACAATCGTAATGCACATTACTGGTACTACTTCAATGATTACCTTTCCTTAAGTCCCCACCCACATATACATAGTTTGAGGCGCACGCTTTTAAGATTTCGTTTCAAAGGCAGTGTTCAATGAATAAATCCCTTGAAAAGCACACTGACCACCCTAAAGTATCACAATAGTTCACTAACCACCACTTTGCCGAGAGTCCTCTGGTCTTGGTTCGCTGCACTGGTTGCATGAATCTCTTCTCGCAAAGTTGACGTTGCCACAAGAGCTAAAATTATTTAAAAAAAAAAGGTTATGAATCAGAACTGTGCAAACTAAAAGACAAATAAAAAAATGAGCCGGTATACTTACGGATTAGGACAGAGCCAGTCTCCATTCTGTGGCCCACTGCTGCCACCTCTAAAAGAACCTCGACCACCACCGTAGCCACCACCACCTCTATGACCTGAATACGAAAAAGAATTGCATTACCAGACAGATGGCAAACTTTTATACAAGATGCCACAGTTAATACACCAATGCAAGCAGATGGAAATGCTGATCTCATCCACTATGTGTTTGGGTCAGACAATACAGTTGAATACAAGCTTTAAAGGGAATGAGAAATTAAACTGCCTGTTACTTCTACTAGATTCTATCAAATCGCCAAAGCAGCATAGAAAAAGATTAAATTGGCAAATTCAATTAGATGCTGGCCGGGATAATATGAACCGAGAACTATACAGATATTGTTCTTGTTTGGCTACATGTCTCAGCATATCCATTCCATGTGTAATAATACTTGGCACAAGCGTCAAATACTAGGTTTCTTTTACACCACTAAAGAAATAAAAACAAACCCCGACCATAGTTTGTTTATAATACCCATCAAAATGTAGTGTTATCTCCCATTTGAAAAGCTTCAAACAAGAAGACATTCTATAGCTGTTACAAACATTGCACTAATATCTCTGGCAGCCTAGTAAGCAAGCATGCCAAGTTCTCATCATACAGATAGAAAGTCTCAGTCTTTGGAATGGGGGGGAAAGGACTTCAGAATTGCCATAAATAATAATAAGCTTAGTGTGGTATTTGAGCTGGGAAATTAAATGAGAATAGGATATGACTGCCTAACAATGGCAACCTAGAGGTCTGGAGATAAACCATATGAAACAAAACAGGCTGTATTCAACAATTGTATTTAAAACTTTTTTTAATCACATATTAGAGAAAATCATTTGATTTCTAGATTAATGGGTTTTTTGTAAGATCGTCAGCAATTCATGTGGCATACTTACCGCCACCCCCTCGTCTTCCACCGCTACCACTACTTACACCACCCCTCATGAACTCTGGCCTCCGGGTGGCAAAGGACACTTTGATAACGCTGCCTTGAAACTCTTTTCCTAAGAGGAAAAAGAACAAAACACACAAGTGATAAAGATGTAGCTGAACATAAACATTGTTTATATTCCACCACTGTATGTCTGGCTCATTACGGCGAGGTATACACAACATAATCTACTTGTGAAAACAAGACACATGATCATCTCACCATCAAACCAATTAATAGCGGCTTTGGCTGAAGGAGGATCATCGAAGGACACTGTTGCTTCTCCTTTGGATTTGCCCGTTTCTTTGTCGGTGTAAAGATTTATCATTGGCTTGCCAGTCTTCTTATTGATCTAAAGGGTGATATACTTCCACATTAAGTTCTTGCAGCAACACATAGATGCACTAGTAATAAGGCTGCTAACTACCAACCTAGAGTTACACTTTTTCTGCTAACACATATTAGCTAAAAAAAGCCAAAGTTTCTAGCACTAGCAGACAGTTATGCATTTACGAGATTCTTTCTTTAAACGACACACAGTATACAACGGCTGCTTAACTGCTTTTCGGAGCAGGTTAAATAGTGTTGGGATCTAATAAAGTTAGCACATGAGACATGTCAGCATCTTTGCTAATATTTCCTACTAAAATCCTCCAAAAATGGAACAATGCATTAATTCACCCAGATCTCACCTTTATTATACCAATCTGCTTGAAGTAGTCAGACACCTGATCAGGTGTTACATCCTCACTTAAACCCTGGACAAATATGGTGTTATTGTCAGAGTTGTCTTCAGTATCTATTTAAAAGAAAGAATTATAGGAAATTAGACAGTTACTAAATGCATACAAAATGTTGGCTTTTCAGGGCAAGCTAAATGAATGTGCTTGTTGTGATCAGACAATTGTTACATTTTAATATACCAAATCTATGCATTTCTTTAGACAATGTAACAGACTAAACACAAAATTAGTGGTTCCCACACACACTTTACAAATGGAAAACTATGCTGCAGGCATTGTGCTATATGGAAAGTTTAAATGCAAGTTCTCACCCCCGTGATCTGGCTTGGATCCATAATCTCTAGAGCCTGTAAAAGGGGGAACAAAAAAGAAAACTAGGATGAGAAATTTTTTTTTGATTTTGTGATCTAATAAAAAAACTTTACTTCTAAACACTATCAGTGAATACTGAGGATGCGCACATATAATGCAGGTGGAAAAGCTTAGCCACATCACTACAATATACAGCAGATTACCAAGGAGTTAATGGAACCCATTTTCCCCCCAGTTTGTTCGAAAGGTTGAGAGTAAAATACGTCATTTTAAACAGTTTCTTATTCGGGGTAGGTGCCGCCAAAACTCCCCACCTCAAAAAATAAATAAAAAGTATATATAGATGACTTAAGATTTTTAACCTCCAATCAGACAGCCACAATGAAACGAAAAACTGTAAATTTATGGATATGCTCAAAAGTTCACGTTAGTTGCATACAACTGCTGGGAGGTTCACTAACTCCAGACTTTGTCAAGTTGCACCGAATAAGGCAGTTTGGTAACCAATGGGATTTAACCCACGAGGATGTGTGATGTGGATGCTGCCATTAGACGCGGCTCCTCCATACTCCGCAAGGACCTCTGTTGATTTTAAACAATATTTGAGGAACCGGGATTCATCCATGAGAACATGACTCGCAGATAATCTCAACTCTGTGCCGTTACCCCCGTGTTCAAATCTAGACATGATCCTTTCGAATGTATATTTACAGACAGATGTAGTAGAGCGTATTACTGGCCTGAACCAAGAAGCTGAGGAGTCCTGTTCAATGCGACAGGATATTCATGGAAACGGTCTAGGTTCTGGGCACTTACCACCATAATTTTTGAAGCCACCTCGGTCGCCACCGCTGCGGAGGAAAAAGCGGAGACATGATTTTTTTGCCCTCTTCATCAATTAGGGCTGCTGAGCTCAGAGAAGGCGCTAAGACCAGTTCATCTCCCTTGTGATAACCCCATTAAGAGAATATAGTCAATGCATCGATCCATTCCATGTGTTACTTAACTTACCCAACCTACAAACGAGAGCTTAGATGCTTTCAAAACGGCTTAGGTCTGTAGTTAAAGTCCACCATTACGCAAAAATGTAAACCGACACAAACCTAAAATTTGCAGATCTTTAATCAGAATGCATATATTTCTATGCAATAAGTGTGCAACGCAACTGACCTCTCCATCATAGGCTGGAGAAAAGGATTGTAATACATTTTCTAAAGCTCCAGCAGAAAATAGGAAAGAGCGGTTAACATGATTGTCCTTTTCACAAAAGATTAAACAGATCACATCTCTAAATACTACCATGCGGTATGTTAAAAACGTTAACTCTTAACGAACTGCTGCCGCCTTTGCAGGTTTAAGATATTTTGCTCAAAAGTTAACCTCATAGAAGCAGCATTGGACAGGGCCAGCATTACCCGATTCATTTCTTACCCTGTAGTTCTCGGCTTTTTATTTATCATTTACATAGGCTCCCACGACACTCGTCAATTCCATTGGAGATACCAATGGGGTGGACTAATCAATGTGCATATTTTATGTATAGGCTGTAGTGTATAGAACTATTAAAAGTATGATTTGGGAAGACACAGGAACGCCCAGGATACTTGGGGTAAAACAGCAGAACATAGCATACTATGGCTGAAATACAACACTAAGCATCCTCAGGCATAAGCGCATATCCTCTTAAGGGTAAACAATCTTAATGTCGCACATATCCTATACTGACTAAAGTCACATACAAATCTCTCAATTTGTATGTGACTTTTCAATTTATCGTTATCGATTAATTTCAGATGAAACGTGGCATTTATCACCCTGATTTCTACCCTAGCGGGCTGGGAAGACAAACTTGTAGAAACAGTTATAAAACGTCATACCCTAAGATCTTCTAATAGGGTTCACATAGCCCACTTGCAAGATATTTCATGTTTTCTAGAGCTATTTCAGGCAACACTATACTATGTTTTGTGTTTTCTTGAGTTTCTACTTATATTTACACAAGTGAACTGTACCACTGATGCAAAAGGATGCATTTTCCTGGATCTCTGGGTTTCAGCTGATTGAGCGCTGTTTGGTTTGTAGATCCTGTAGGGTGTAATGCACCTGCAACAGGCATTGGCGTTTCTGTGCTAGCAATACCTTCTTCCATAGAGGAATGAACAGCCCTGGAGCGCATTCAACAAGACAACACACTGGGGAATATAGCCCGCTTTCACTCTATGGCAGGCCACTACAATTGTCATGTACTAACGTGCCACGATTGGAAGGTCACAGACAAACCCAATGGTTCTCAGACACCGATAAGGAGCAACTTCTGTAAATCCTGTAAAGTAGTCCTATCTGAAGTGTTCCATTATATATTCTAGAAAAGTTATGCATTTTATCAGAAACTTTATCATCAGAAAAAAAAAGGTTTGGCAATCAGTACTCTAGATCCATATGTCTTTATTAAACCAAATACTTGGTAATTGGAAATAAAGTATAAAATATTGTTTTGACAATAGTTACGTACATTTTCAGTAGTTTTATTAATGTAATTGGCTAAAACTACTGAAAATGTACGTAACTACTGACAATAGTTACGTACATTTTCAGTAGTTTTAGCCAATTACATTAATAAATGCCTCATTGAGGGATAGGAAAATTTACATTTGACTCTAAAACAAAAACACAAAAAAACAAAACAGTGTTTTCCCTTTAAGGCAATTCTAGATACTTACCTTAACTCAGGTAGCAGGCACATAAGCTCTCTGTCCACACACATACCACCCTATCTGGGTTTTTGTCACAAAAGCTAGATGTACACCTACACATTTTTATTAAGTGGTTATAACGGGGTATAGATGTAGAAATCATGCACTATATGAAATGACAATGTGCTTTCTTTTGGGGATTATTACAGTTTAAGGCAGCAGAGAAATAAGAGCAGATTACGCTACACAAAAAAATAATAAAAAAAAAATATAAATGTGGCATGTTCCTGGCATGCAAAGTAACTACATATTTTTAAGAAGCGATTTGAGCAGTTATGTTCAATACAGACTTGTTGAAACCTCGGCCAGGTTGACATTTTGCATTAATACCACAGACCAGAAAATGCACATGCTACAACAACATTAATGGCATGTCTTTTATTAAATCCTGATTAAATATGAAGTTAAGCCACAGAATGTTCCTATACACACACACACAAACCAGCCGTGTTATCTGAAATTAAGCATTTTTACATCCGATGACCACAGCAGTTCTAGCATATACATAGAGCTAAATGGAGATGATTTACTAAAGCAGGAGGTTTCAACTCCCTGAATTCACTAAGCATTATAAAGGGCCATCCATGGTAAACAGCTGCCAGACAAGTCATGCTTTATCCAGGGCCACCCAAGATATTCTTGCAACAAAAGCTCACTGAGGTTGGCCTTCTTTGATGTGAACCAACATCAGGTAAATGACATTGGTTTACTAAACACCCCCCTCCCCATTAGTGAATAAAGCACAACGTCACATAAAGAGACACAGGTCTTCTTTAAGTCCGCCTTGTATATGAAATGCACGTCCTGTGTTTAAATATACTCCCACAAGCCATCTATAGATGTAAATATAATAAGGCGTACTTTCCAAAAGTGTGCTCTATTCTTATAGAATACAAGCTTTATATTGCTAATATTTTGAGAAATTTCCTGTTAAACAACAAAAGGTGAATGCATGCAGACAGGATTGAGTGCACAGAATGTTGTGTATTTCACTACTACTTAGCAGTCTTATGGTATAAATATTTTATGTGTGTGTGTGTGTTTCTGTGCTTTTTCCTCATTCCTAATAAACCTCCAAATGCAAGGCTTGCAAGCGCACCCAATGAGTTTTGTGCACACAGGTATGCAATGTGTGGACTAGACAACAGTACCAGGCGGCTTGCAGAGGGCAATAGTTTCAATAAAGTTCTCAACCCAGTGTGCACAGTAATATGAAGGCCAATAGGAACTCACCTCATGTCCGCAGGATTGCCTCTTCGGTCCATATCATAACCCCCACGCCCTCGACCACCTCCGTAACTCTGGGACCCGCCGTAGCCTCTGCTACTATCACCATACCTGCCCGAGTCCTGCTTCTCTTCATCTATAAGAATAAAAACCTCATATTGTAGACAAGAGTCTTGTATAAATATGTAGTTATGCATGTTTTTAACATAAAACTAGCATAGCACAAATGTGCGTATATATTATAAATTATATATATAAATATATATAAATACACATAAACATTAGCCTGGTACATATCTCACAGATATATATCATTTTGAATACCATCAGCATGTAGAAAAACACACATCATGCTTATTTTATGCAAGATAAAATCTCAATATAGTTTTATTTTGGTAATAAAGGCAACAAAGAACCAATAGGTCATAAGTTGGAGCTATTCATGTTATACCTTGGGAGGAATGGCTATAGCCTTCTTTCCTTGATTGATAAGAATGCTGCTGTCCATAGCCAGACTGGTCAGAGGAGCCTTGCTGATACGGTTGACCACTGTTACTGGAGTAAGAATCACTTGATGGCTTACTGCTGCTGTATCTGGTAAACAAAAAGTCTAGTACTCAATGGGAATGACAACGCCCCTGCAAACTGGAATACAGTTTTGAAGATACATCACATGCTTGTATATTCATCGGCGGTCATTAACCTTACCCTCTGGAGGAGTCTGTGCTTTGCTGTCCATAGCCTCCATAAGACTGTTGATTTTCGTAGGTTGAGCTACTCTGTCCTTGAGAAGACTGTCCATAAACTAAAATCAGAGTAGAAGGAAGCGTAATAATCTCGCTTTTTTGTCTACCATTCTGACTAGTATTTTTCCTTATTTGCCTTCTTTTCTCCACCGGAGCCAGAAAGAAGTGAACTGGTTCAGCAAGATGGTGGGCTTTTAATAAAGTAGAGCCCCAGTTCCTTTTGCAATACTGAGCGGCTTTGAACAATGCAACAGGCTCTAAGTATCAACTTTACTTTGATGTATTTGTGTGCTGCCCAGATACACTATAACATAACTTTTATCAAACAAATTCCCTCGGAATTGGAACTAATTGTGCTCGTTTTTAGTTTTTTGGGGGGGGTTTTGGCGTACAGAGGTAGGGTAGAAAACAGTCTGATTTCCAAAAAGGAATATGGTAGACATTTTCATAATGGGGATAACATGTAATGTGTTAGTATGCAGAACTTTAATTCCCTTTTACAATGAAGACAACAGATGCAGAACGTACTTATCTGTTCCTTATATATGAAAACAATGAAGTGTCTCTGTGATAAAAAGTGCAGCACGGTATATTGTGTACGGAGTAAAATGGCCTAGGAAGTATTTTTGTGTCACCCCAGATATTCTGACTCAGGAAATAAAGGTAAGCTAGAGTATTCACCTGGCTGACTTTGCCCATAGGCTTCATACGTGCTTCCATAGGCAGTTTCAGCTGTCTGTCCATAACCGGAATAGTCCTAAATATACAATAATAGAGAGAATGTGTTATGTAACAGGATCCTAAGAGGTTACTCTATCAATTACAATAGGAAACGGCTGTGTAGACTGGTGAAATATCTACAATCTAGGAGACAGGAAGACCAAAGGGCACCGGTTTCACTGATTTTAGGGGAAAATAAAATAAAAAGATACATACATAGAGATCAACACAAAATACTACAATTTAAGGATTACCAGACCTAAGTCACCATTCATTCAAACATACATCTTGGTTTCAAAAGGGCTAGCAGCCAGAAATTCTATATAACATTTAAAAAACAAAATTAATTAAACTACCTGTCTTCTGGGATTAATTCAATCATGTCTTTAAGCACATTAATACATAATTAAGATAACCAGATTTCTAAGAACTCTAAAACACAAATAATGTAAACAATTAATAGAGCATTAGAAATGTACAAAAAAACACCTACTGGTATCGTTTGTCCTATGTTTTGGCCCCCTTCACCTCCGTGATATCTAAAAATACAATAAGACATTAAACAGAATTCCAGTACAGTACGAACCTTTATAAAAAAAAATGAAACATAAAAAAAATAGATACAGCAATGAAACCTACACTAAACATCATTGTCTTTATAATACATATAGCTAGCTTTATAGCACAATAAATTACCTAAAATCAGGTAAAAATGTAAACATACCTTTGCTGCGGTTGTCCACCGTAGTTTCCATAGCTGCCAGGATCTAAAAGTAAAACAAGTAATTTCATGTTTTCTTACATTTAAAGCCAATTGTTTAAACCAGATGCATTGTATATTTCACTGAAGTAGCAGAATGCTTTTCACCCACATTTCATTTTTTAGGCTCACATTCAGCAAAGTTCCACCAAAGCATGCATGTTACACTTGACTCAATCATTTAACGTCTTTCATTAGAGATCGCAAATCCATATAAAGCACTAAGAAACTTAAAGGTTGTGAGCTTCAAGTACACGCAGTATATTTACGTCAAGGAAATCAATATCACATATTGTATGATTTGTTTCTCTAGGTTCCTTGCTTTTATAACAAACCATATATGGGGGATTTTTTTTACATTTCTTTTAATACTGCTGGGTTGCCGTAACGTCCATTAAAAAAGGCACTCCATTTATACCTAATTGACCCAAAGGGTTTAGATTGTCCTCTTCTCTTTCTTTACTATAAAAAAAAGCACCAAATGTGGCACCTGAATACAGAACTCAAAGATACAATTGAAGTTTGGGCAACTGTTCTTAAAAATGACATTATGGATATGGGGATAAGATACACAAACGTATAGAGGGACAATAGCAGCCGCTCTCAAACGTGAACAAAGGAACGCTAACTTAAAGTGGCAAAAACAGTCCTTTACAGTAAGAACAATAAAGATGTGGAATTCACTACCCACAGACATTGTGCTACCAAAGTCCGTAGATAAATTGGTGCACATGATGACTGGACCGTCTCTTTAAAGAACATAAGCAACGCTTACGCCTCTAGAAGGACTGCGCTAACCCTAAACAATGTAACTTTACCTTCCGAGATCAATCGGACGCCGCGACTGGCTAATCCTGCGATTATTTAAAGGGAAACTCATCATCGGTCCCAACGTATAGAGCAGCCGGTTTAGGGAATGGGTTTAACCCCTTGTGTTCCACCAGCAGCGGTTTGCAGCCCATACACAGAATGTTAGCCATATTTCACTGTCCCAAACTACATGGCCTACAATGCCTTAAATATATGGGCGCACATAATCTAAAGCTAGGGATAGGAACGTAAAAAAATATACGTTCGTTTTCAGTACATTATATAGTAAATCATTATAAGCCCGAGCCTTTGGTTATTTTATTTTATTGTGTCCGTGTTACAGCGGGCCACCCAACCCTGGAGAAAAAGGCTTATATCGCTCCAGTGTGTCTTTCCTGTCTGTTTCCCTCTATTTTCCTGCGTCACCCCCCGCTACCGAATAGGCCCCAGCTCTCGCGTGTGAGAGAACCTATAGAAGTTAATATCAGGACACCGCCACCCTCGTCCACGATCCTATTCCCTTGCGGTTACCTGAGGACATGATGGCGGCACAACGGCGAAACCGGCGTTAGAAAAATAATATGACCACCACGCGTCGGAAATAAGCGACAGGGTGCACGAGAGGGACGTAATCGACGGCGCGACGGAAGTTGTGTGAGCAAGGGAGGGCAAGGAGGCTGACGCTTGTACGGGCAGGAAGCGGCGCGTGCTGGATTGTGTCACAGGAAACTGGAGACGCAGATAGAGAGGAGTAGGGGGGCACATTTAACGATGGAGTAAAATGAAAGTGCAAGCTTCCAAGACAACTTAGGTTTCTTCTTTAGGCATGCTCAACGTTCCCAAAGGAGATACCTAAGCTTGCACTTTAATTCAATTCGCCCAATGTATCGGCTTGACTGTACGTGTCGCCCGAATTTCACCGTGTAACACAGTACTCCGCTATACTTGTATCAACCTACATAATTACCGCGCTCGCAATGTACCGAAATAAAAATTCATAACGGCTAGTGGAAATACAGAACGAAGTTGAGGCGGAATTAAAAAAAAAATCCCAGTATTAGCAATCTAAAATAAGCCAACATTTTGTAAACTCGCTATTTCTACTGCTTAGTATTGTTTTGATTGAAACTACAGTATCCTGGCACCTGTTTCCATGCCTTTCCGGTGTGATCAAATGAGAACGGTGGAACGCAAATGGAACGCGGAAGTGGGTGTGGAAGTAACTGTAGCTGTATGTTATGGAAGAGAGCAGCGACCAAAAAAGACCCTGGTGGAAGACGGCTTTGTCCTGGTTTCCGCGAATTCAGCTCCCCACCGGCTCAGCTCTTACCACCTTGCTGTGTCTAGCCGTTTCAGGCCCCGCCCTTGTAAGGGTGACCAGGGGCGATGAGGCGGGTGACAGATACGATTTAGAGGCCGGGGTGCTGGAAAGCATCGCAGGTACTGAGGGCAGAAGTCTAATCCCGGAAGTCTGGGAATTTAGTTCAGGAGGCAGCCTTTTGATGCCCAAAAAGCGTCATATAGAACCTTATATGCTATAATAATACATTTGTGTTCATGTCTTCTCTATGCAAACCCAGCCTAAATCCAGATACATATTTAATAAAGATTATCAGCTCATATAATGTGATGTATAATAATAATGAATATTATATTATTTTACTTCCTTTGTGATCTCTGTTCTGTGCTGAGTTTTCAGATACGTCATTGCGCTACGATTTGTCTCATAATGTGACTTGTTGTTTCAGTCTACAGGTTGATCGCGTACGTTTACTACCACGATGATATGAGAGCCTTGGCATGCAGCTGCCTGACCATTTGGTATTTTGGGGGCGGCTTTGAAGAGAATGTTGGGACTGTAAAATTTTGCTTCCTCACGCCTCTGTTTGCAGTATGTATCGGGCTGATTTATCTTGCTGTTGTAGCCACGGGCCTGAGCCTGCCGGTGGGAGATGGGAGAGTCCAGGGCTTCACAGCTGTGGCCTTTTGTATGATGAGTGCCTTCAGCACCCGAACCAGAATCAGACGCCTTCCATTCTTTGGGTTTATGGTACCGGTTAGGGTGTTGCCATTTTTGTTCTTATTCCCTGCCCTGTTCATTCCCCACGCTCCCGTGTTCAGCAACATGTGCGGCATCCTGATTGGCGTGCTGTGTATCCTTTCATGCTATATTGATGTTTTAGCCCTATGGTCATGTATTCCTTGCATCACGTACCCATCGAATAACCTGGGTTATGCAGTTTGCTGCCACGCATCGCTGTCAGGGAGAGCCAAACGTGGTTTTTTCATTCATACATAAGTTGATGGGTATGACGGTAACACGGTTTCAAAATCTTACCTGGTATGGTTTGATTAGAATAAAATGAACATAAATCGTAGTGCTGAGCAAGGAACTGTTTACAGCTTGACCCGGTCATATGTTTTATTATCGATGGTCTATATAAGTGGTCCCTACTATAGATCAGTATTGGTTGTATGCAGGCCTCCTAATATTAACGTGCCCTGTGCAGGGGTCTGCTAGTTCTGTGCTTTATGATATAAAGGGACATCATACAGAAACAGGGCAGGGATCACTGGGCTGTATATATATTTTTTTATCAACATTAAAGAAGTGAATTTGATACCTCCTTGTTAACTGTAATAAAAAGTTGGAGTGTGATGTTTCATATGGGTAGTCTGTACATCTGTACGCAACCTTATCAAAATTATTTCTGTACAGTTGTATATTGTTTGTCATTGAATAGTATTCAGTAAGAGTATTTCTCGTCTTAGTATGTTATTGCACAAGTACACGTCATTATATCAAAGTATACATCATGGTGGTCCTTGACTCCATTTCAGATGGTCTTGGAGGCTGCTTTTGTCTAGATCTCCCAGAATCCGTTCTGTCTCGCTTGGAACAGATGCTACCATTCAGACTATTGAAACGCATCCCAGTTTTTAAATACATCCCTGCATCTACAGCTGAACGCAATTCTTCCCAAACCAGGAAGTAAGTGTTTCAATACTTTCCAACGATCTGTTCTGCCATAAATAAAAATGATCAGATTTATGACATAATATTAACTTACATCCTCATGACCCCATTGTCCATACCTGTTACACATACTGTTCATGCTGAAGTCATGTTAACAGTGGGAGTTAATTGTATGTGTGGTGCATTATTGCTGAGTTACTAATAAGCCACGTAGGGGGAGTAACTGTAAAGACATACAGACTTTGTCATAAGTAGAACCTATTTATTGTGGCTGCAGCCAAATCTCTCTATCTTCCACCACTTGTGAACAGCATGGCTGCGTTTCTTCACTTAGCAAAACAAATCTAAATGCTATATTTGTACTTTTTATCACCAAAAGAAAATACGTGGTTAGTTGGTAACATTATTAATGTAACAATCATTTTGAAGTCACAGACTTGCAGAGAAGCCTAACTGATCAGGTGTTGACATGACTTTTCAAGGGATAAAAAATGTTTATTTAGTACACTTTAGTAAGTAACTTCTGTACATAGTATATTTCAAACTGTCATTTGCAATAAGCTTGAAACCTGTACAGTTCCAAAGAAATATTTGGTAGTAGGAGTTGAGCTGTTGGACAGTGATGGTGCTAAATGTATTAACCTACGGTATTTTATATGATGGATTGATTGTGTCTTGTTTTTCTTCTAGGATAAATCCACCCCCGGGATCATACCCTGTGCAGCAGTATTACACCCCTCCCCATGACCTCCCTAATAGCTACTCTCCATACCACCACATGAAGCCAGCTGGAAATGGCCCGCCTTATGGCCATCCTGCTGGATCTTCATCGTATCCAATAGGGATGGCTCCTGGGGCGTTTCATCAAACTACCCATGTCTGCTCAGGAGGACATAGTCATACACATACATGCCATGCGCCTACGCCTTCACCGTCAGAATTAACACATGTTCAGACGCAATGATATGAACATTATCACAACTTCTCTGGTTGAGTCATCTGATCTGGCAGTAGACTGTAGACTGAGGAGATCTAGTAACATCTTAATATATTATACAGATAATATACAGATATTACACAAGAGCCTTATATTAAAGCAGACATGTGGGGTTTCTTTCTCTTCAGTGACTGTTCCTACCAAACTAAAATTGCAAAACATTATACAGTTTGGTGATGCTGCCGAGTGAAATAATTTTACTTTTATGACCTATAATCTAGCTCTGACTTGGTATAGAGTTACACTGTCAGGACAGCAGTGCCAGATGAAATGCCACTTGTAACTTTTTTATACAATATATTTTTCTCTCCCCACTATGATAATCTGTATCTCAGGTTGCCTTGTATTAGCTAGTTCTGTCACAATAGGTAGTCAATGACTCCTCTTTTCCTAATAATAAGATGCAGCTTGCCTATTGACTCA
Source organism: Spea multiplicata (assembly GCA_009364415.1). Lineage (NCBI taxonomy): Eukaryota > Metazoa > Chordata > Amphibia > Anura > Pelobatidae > Spea > Spea multiplicata. The sequence continues at coordinate 499 of VKOC01000901.1, read as the reverse complement.
CAAGGTGAAGGGTATACAGAAAATATGTGGATCAATTTCTCAGAGCCTTCCATGCATCCCTCTGCTTCTGGTAGCGACTGTGACATTGCCCTTGGGCAGGACCCCTGTACCTTGCCCCAGGTACTGAGAAGCCCAGTTACAATTCTGTTGGGAAATAATGGAAAGTCCAAATATTTATAATATTTGGCTCTTTTATTGTGAGATATAGACCATGTTCTGTTCTACTTACTCTTACGCTAACGTGGTTTGGGAAGACACATCCAGAAGGGGAAGTGCTTTTGCGTGCATCTTATGGTACCAAAGAGTCTGTTTAATTTAGTTTCAGGTAATCATTTAGGTTTTTTGGGGAAAAAAGCAGTGGGGTAAATAAAATAATGCATTTAGCTAGGCTAAAATGGCTGTGCAAAAATAACGCTTAATATTTAAGATGTATGCTATTGGATGCCTTAACACCATTAGTTTAACACCTCCGCGTGAAATTCCTGGAGAGTATAGCTTT